>QFFB01007358.1:1091-19679 GCA_003316465.1 Ramaria cf. rubripermanens
GGTATTTCACTCTCACACAGCACAGGTTTATTTCTATCTATGAGAGGCAGGAGTGGAGAGGGGAAGAGGAGAGAGGTTGAGCAGCGGCGGTGGTGGCTTGGGTCAAGGGTTATTGTTGGACCGGTGGAGCAGTATATTATAGTGCTGTACCGGTGGAGCGGACTCTTGGACCGGTGGAGCGGACCGCTGACAAATTGCTGATCTAAGAGCTGACAAAAAACACCCACAGGCGCCACACCTGCTACTTTATACTGTTGACAAGTTTCAGTACCCGTGCTTCGCACGGCGGGCATTGCCCATTTAATTGATCGGTAGTTTAATGCATCTCATTGAGTCAAACACCTTGTGGTAAGTCAAATGTATCCCCCATGTCCATATATCCCCCTGGTCTATGTATCCCCCATGTCTATGCATCCCCCCTGTCCATGTACCCCCCATGTTTATGTATCTCCCCCATGTCCACGTATCCCCTGTGTCCATGTATCCCCCATGATTATATATCCCCCATGTCCAAGTATCCCCCATGTCCATGTATCCCCCGTGTCCATGTATCCCCCATGATTATGTATTCCCTGTGTCCAAGTATCCCCCGTGATCATATATCCCCTATGTCCAAGTATCCCCCATGATCACGTATCCCCCATGTCCACATATCACCCGTGTCCAAGTATCCCCCATGATCATGTATCCCCCATGATCAGGTATCCCCTGTGTCCATGGATTCCCCATGATCAAGTATCCCCCATGTCCAAGTATCCCCTGTGTTCATGTGTCCATGGATCCCCCCTATCCAAGTATTCTCAGATCAGTACCATATCCCCATATGTACAGTACTAGGATCATGACTGTACCGGGATCATGACTGTATTGGGATCATGACTGTATTGGGATCATACCATACTGGGATCACATTATACTGGGATCATACCGTGCCAGGATCATACCATACCGGGATTATACCATACCGGAATCATACCGTACCACGATCATACCGTACCGGGATCATACTGTACCGGGATCATACTGTGCTGGGATCATACTGTGCCGGGATCATACCATGCCAGGATCATTTGTACCGGGATCATACCATACCTGGATCAGTACTGTACCTGGATCAGTACTGTACCCAGATTAGTACTCTATCCCCAGATCATGCCATTCCCTACATCCCCAGATCAGTACCATCCTCAGATTACCACATTTTTTTTCTTTTTCACTCTCACACAGCCATTTTATTTATATCGTATCTGAAAGAGTGTCAGGAGGGTGGCTGGTGGATGGTGGTTGAGGGAAGGGTGGTAGCCTGGGCTGGGTATAGCACTGAGCTGGTGGCCTGGCTATAGCCTATGAGCTTGCTGGGGCTCGCTGACCTAAAACCTGACATAAGATTTAGTCAGCAGCGCCCACAACCCACCTAGGCTGTTTATATATTAGATGTGATCTGATATGTTGGGAATATTCGATACACTCCCTGACTCAAATTCTGTGACTCTATTACCTCTGTATGGCCTTCTATTGTCATAATGTTCCTCTTCATTCTATTTTTATTACCTTGGCAGTTCAAGTGCTCGCTTGCCATGCAACCAAGCCGATCGATCATTGATGATGTGTGTGTGGGATAATCACATGCATTACCTGCCTTGCTTGTGGTTGTGATGTCATAGCACATCTACAACTTGCGCATGTAGGCTGAGACAGCATAGACTGTTACCTTGTGGTTTTTTCCTTCTCTGAATATAACAAATAAAATTATTAGGATACTCCTCCCAGTCTTATGTGACTGAGAGTGAAGGAGAAAGAATAAAAGGTGACTTCACAATATCTTTATATAATACCTATTAGCCTGCATGCAATGCTCCTTCTATGTGGATGGTCTATAATACAGTCATTTGTGGGCAAAGAGACTACTACTGTGGGTTGACTGGTATGGAGAATGAGTCCTACAACCTGTTCTTCTAGGGTATAATGCAGGTGACTTCTTGTGATGGTGACCTGGCTTTGTGTGATGTATGACATAGACTTGTGACTTGTGATGTGTGACGTATGCGCAGCTATGTCCTGTGACAAAGCTTTGACTTGTGCCCTAAACTTGGGACTTGACTTGGACTTGAGCATAAGACTTAAGAGAAACTTGACTTGAGAACTGAACTTGACTTGTTATTGTACTGAAAGACTGAGCCCTTTATATGCACATCCCCAAGCTACAATAATGTCATGCACTGTGATGAGTTGAGTCTTATGATGAGCAAGCAGGTCTGAGTCAGAATTAGTAATGGCGAGAACACAAACCACAAAAGGAGCCCAGAATTCTGCCTTGTATTCTTCCCTTCCTTCATTGTGAATGACCTTGCCTGTATATACAAGGAATGTGAATGGCTGCATATCATCTTGGAAAAATACAGAATCTCCAATGGCATACAATTTCAGAGTATAAGGATGTCACTTCTTTGTTAATAGCCATGTGTTAGATCCCTGAGATGTAACACCAAGGCTCCAAACCTTTGGACCTCTGAACTCTGAAGTAACTATTATATTCCATTCTAGTTCTTGTTGTATACCTCTTAAAGTATAATTCCCATTCATGACCCAAAGTAGAATACTTGTACCTTGCTCAATCCAAACCTTTGATCCAATTCTGAACTCCACTTATTATACTACTCTTATATACTTCTTGTTCTACACTAATGTCTTTCTTGTTAGACATTCTTAGGATACAATTAGGATATGAGGTATTAATAGTCCTTCAATCTTGTATCTGTTCTTTAGTTCAAATATCAACTTATTTCCTCATTACCAACCTCCAGTCGTTCTCCCATCACTATCTCAGTAGTTAGATACTATTAGTGATACCTCCCAGTCTGAACCTCTGGACAACCTCTGATACTCTGATCTCTGAAATTAGGGACCAAATGATAGTAGGTGGCACAACCCATAAGTTGAAGCTGTTATTATGAGCAAATGAGGGACTTAAAGGACAGTTCTTTTATCTTTTTTCATTCCAATGGACATTTTAGTTATTTCAATTCTTCTTCATTATTCAACTTCTTTGATTCTTTTCACAGAATTCTTTGATTTTACAATTTCCTTCATCAGTTCAGAGTATTCACCGAGGCACATTTATATGCATAGTAATACTCGAGGTGCACATTTGTGCGTAGTTACAGATGAGGCGCATTCAGATGCATAGCACACTGCTTAGATTATAGTGTTAGTTCTTTTTCTTTTTCATTACTACTGATCAGATCACCTCTATTTCTACTCTACTTTGTCTAGCTAGTGAAGTCGACCCCTAACGAGCCAGGGGCTCAAATTTTTCACATGTCTACTCCTTATAGACTATGGACTATTACTTATAGTTAGCATAACACAAAAATACACTTTATGCTTTTTTGCCCCTACTATTTTGCTCAGTTCTTTGACATTCTTAATTCTATTTACCTGAGATTCTAAATCTTGCATCCATTGTCTAACCTCAATTTAAAAAGTCTAGGAACTGTCTATTTTATCATCCACTTACTCTTCCTTGTGTACTTCCATCGTTCTCCAGAGTTGTTTCCCCTATCACATAAAAACCTTCGACACTTGACCTCGCATTATTTTCACAGAAGCCAAGCCCCTACCCCCCTTGTATTGCTTTGAAGTCCAACCTCAGAGTCTCCAGCCTCCAAAGTTCTGGGTAATGTCTATGAACTTAACACCATGCTGCTTTAGGTGACTGGGGGTAAAGCATATGATGAAGCTCAGTGTGTCTTCAAATATCTTCTGAATCAAGTGACCATTGTGATAGTGAGGGTGATATTGGAGACTCAAAGGTCTAAAGGGGAATAGAGTTTAAAGCTGCATTGTTGATGGCCGGCATGGGGATAGCAATGAACTGATAATCAATGGGTATGGCTGCATCATCTGGCTGGGCTGAAGTGAGATGATGGAATAGGCTGAAATGAAATAGACATGTGTGGAGCTTGGAGTTTTTAAAGACTCCTCAGAGTTTGAAGCTTTTAGATACATGTCATTCAATTTTCCTTCACTTAGTATCTCAGTACCACCCATCAGTCAGCATCTTAACAGGCTGGATAAACTGGGTGCTCAATGTCTTCCCTCTTCTGCAGCCTGCATTGCAATCCTCGTACATCAAAATTGCGGGCACAATTGCCAGAGCTTTGGTTTATCTCAACAAAGTAGTCACTTCTGACCTTGCCTGGTTCACCAACACCATCAAGTGTGCCACTGGTGTCTGCCTACTCAACTCCATTGTATGGGATGCTGTGGATGCAAACTTAATCATATAGTGTGATATGTCAATGGATTCACTCAGGTTCTACATCCCATGTATGCACCTTGGCTTTTCATCTCCTTGTTAAGCTCATGGATGTTACCTGGAACTTCAGAGATCAGATGTTCAGAGGTTTGACTTTGAAGGGGTGTGAGGGGGGTAGGGACTTGGCTTCAACTTATGGGTTGCACCACCCACTATCGTTCAACCCCTAATTTCAGAGGCTGGAGGGTTGGAGGCTGTCCAGAGGTTCAGACTCAGAGGTATCACTAATAGTATCAACTATGGAGATAGTGATGTGAGAAGGACTGGAGGTTGGTAACTGGGAAATAAGTCAATATTTGAACTAAAGAACTAATACAAGATTGGAGGGTTATTAATACCTGATATCCTAAGTGTATCCTAAGAATATGTAACAAGAAAGACATAAGTGTAGAACAAGAAGGATATACTAGTAGTATAATAAGCGGAGTTTGGAGTTGGGCCAGAGGTTTGGATTGAGCAAGGTACAAGTTGTCAAGATTGGATTTTAGGGTAAAGATATAACATTAGTGTAAATTCCAACATGGGCCTGCAGTCATAGTGAATAACCCAAGAGGGGTACACAATCAATCGCACATGTCCTCAAGGAAAGGTTACCCCAGTTCAGGTGGTCCTTTCGCTGATCCGAACACTCCTGCAAAGTGCTGCAAATAGTGGTCTCAGCAATGCCCCTAAGGGGGCATAGTGAATAAGATCAAAGGTTCAAGCCCACCAATAGACACAACTACTGATAAGGCAGTGGATCATGTTACTAAGGTTTTTTTCTACTTGTGAGAGGTCAAAGTAACAAGGTAGACATCTGATAATTGAACTAGAGAATTATACAGGTGGAATTGAAGTACTTATAGTAAAAGCCAATGCAGGGGTGGACGGATAGAGAGGGGCTAGAACACTGTGGATTGGTAGCATGTGTTAGGACATGGAGTAAGGGTCGAACCACCTTCATGGGGCAATGTGACTGATGGGATCTGTCAGTGAAACCTGTTGGCTAGACTGGACTTCTGCTTGTACTTGATGACCCTGCATGTTGCAAGGGGGATGTGAATCATATGAAATGAGGGTGAAGTATTGTGGTACAATGGCAAAGATAATGTTTGGTGACCAGCGAATAGGAGTGGGATAGACTGTGGAGGCCTTGCCAACATCAGTGTGATAGAAGGGTGCTGGGAAGATCAATGTAATTTGCTGAACTCTAGATGTGGAAAACAGCAGTCAGGACACAAGTATTCTACTTTGGGTTGTGAATAGTAATTATACTTTAAGAGGCATACAACAAGAACTAGAATGGAATATAATAGTTACTTTGGAGTTCAGAGGTCCAAAGGTTCAGAGCCTTGGTGTTAGATCTCAGGGATCTAACACTCCTATACCCATTGAGGAATTCCCATGCCATATATTCTTTTACAAAGCCCTTTGTGTAATCTCTGCTCTAGCCTTTGCCATTCAACTGAACAGGCCACCTACTAGGCTGCAAATCTACACTGATTCCCTCAACACAGTGGTGATTTTCCATTCCTTAAAAGCACACAAAGGGTACAACTGCTTACTCCTCTTTGCTGTTCACCTGCTGTTACCACAGACAACTTTACTGTGTGTTTTTTATTGTGATAAAAATATTGTATAATATTGTGAAGTTTTTCATTTTATTTTTCCTCTTCTTTCCTCTCAGTCCCAGAAGACCAGGAGGGATGTTTTAAGAATTTTGTTAATTATATTCAAAGGAGAAAAAACCACAAGACAACAACTTCTGTTGCCTTGGCCTGTACACACAAGTCATAGACATGCTATGACATCATGACCATGAGTGAGGCAGGTAAACCCGTGTGATCACCCCACAAATGTGCCACCAATACCCGATCAGCTCCATTGCATGACACAATCACTTGAGTTGCCAAAGTAACAGAAATAGAACAGAGAGAAAAATGATAATAGAAGATCATATAGAGGCAACAGAATTATAAATTTTGAGTCAGGCAACACATTGAACATATCCGATGTATCAGATTCCATATGAGACAGGAAATAGAAGGAACGACTTTTATATTATTATGTCAAGAGGACAGACATTTTTTTCAGCTATCTTTTCTTTACTTATCATCTAACACTATGTTTAACTCCCATTCACTCTTTTCTCTTTCCCCAATGACTAATTATTTTTTCAGATTTTTCTTTACTACCCAAACAAAATCCAGCACTATCTGCTCCATAGATAGTAGGATTTTTCTATCCCCTTAGTTACTCATATCCTAAGGCTCCACTGCTATTGTTAACATTCCATAAATCACCCCTAAACTTTTTCATATAAGTACCATGATATTTTGTATGATACTCTTTAGCCAGAATTATATCTCTCCTCACATACATAAAAAATAATCAAGGCATTCAGACTTGCCTTTAAAAAATTCCTCTTTATTGTCTCCAACAATTCCTATGACCCAGAAGTTAGTTACATCAGATTAATTGCTTATCCCCCTGATCCATCATCATACCTCAAAACCCTCCTCACTTGATCAACACTCCACTCTAGCACTGAAACCCCCAAGCTGAACTACTGGTATATTGCTGATATCACTATTGATCCCCACATTACATTGCCCCCAATAAATCAATGCATGCATTGTATCTAGCGTTGTGTTCATGACAAAGGGGAATAAAAATCATTTTGAGCTTTCTTTTTTTTTTTATTAAAATAAAATAAAATATCCGAAACTTAAAAATTTTCACATCCCGGGAACAGATAACATTGTTGCAGATGCACTCTCATGTGGCCTACTTCACATCACATCTCAGGTATCTCCTAACCTACATATCAGATCATTCAAACCCCCTCCAGATGCATTGGGGGCAGATCAATGATCCCAATCCCCTCACACAGGCCAGGCAACCTCCTCACCCCACTTGGTCCCATGAATGGCTCAACCAAAAGTGGGCTATCACTCTTGGCCACACAATTGAGTCATCCACCCTCCTTACATATAACTCCCACCTCCAGTCTTATCTCAATTTTTGCAAACTACACAGCTTCAACATTGAACCAACCACCAATACTCTCAGCTTTTATGTTGTCTATGATGAACACCATATTAAGCCTACCTCCATCATGGCCTACTTGTCAGGCATTTGCAACATGCTCTGTTGTGATAACATACAGTGAATATTGTAGAGTCCTTTTTATTACTCTTTTTTTTTCTCAGTCCCAGAAGGCTGGGAGAAATATTCTAAGATATTTTTGTATATTATATTCAAGGAGAAAAACTGTGAGACAACAGTTATTGTTGTCTAGGCCTACATGCATGAGCTGTAGACATGCCATGACATCATGACCACAAATGAGGCAGATCACCTACATGATTGCCCTGCACATGTGTCATCAATACCTGATCAGCTCGGTTATATGATGTGCAAGCACTCAAACCACTGGGGTGACAAAATAGAACAGAAGAAAAGCTATGGTCATAGAAGACCATACAGAGATGATAAAATTCACAGGATTTGAATTAGGTGGTGCATTAAAGGTGCCCATCACATTGGATTGCATATGGAATGGAAAATAGAAGGAACAGCCTTGATATTATTATGTCAAGGAAACAAACAATTTTTCGGTTATCTTTTTTCACTTGTCATCTAGCACTATATCTCCAATTGTCATTCATTCCTCCTTTCTTTTTCTAACAACTAATTAGTATTTAGATTTCTCTCACTAGATCCATGCAATATCTGGCACTATCTGCTCCACAGACAATTGCATATGTCCATCCCCTTAGTTACTTATGTTTCAAGCCCCCATTTCTATTGTTAGCATCCCAGAACCACTCCAGAACATTTTTATATAAATACTATAATATTCTTGTATGATAGATTTTAGCCAGAATTATATCTCTGTCCTCACCCACACCAAAAAGACTAGGACATTCAGACTTTCTCCTAGCTCTTCACTATTGTTTCTAACAATCACTATGATCCAAAAACTAGTTATATTAGATTTATTAGTTTGCCCCTCTAATTCATTGTTGTATATTGAAGCCTTCCTCACTTGACCAACAGCACACCTTGCCGAAACCCTGAGCCAAGTTACCAGTACATCATCAGAATTACCACCGGTTCCCCACATTACATCATCCTCAACCAATCAGCATGCACATCATATCTAGTGCGATGCTCACACCAAAGGAGGATGAAATATCTTAAGCTTTTTTTTCTTGGTTAAAATTGAAAATACTCAAAACTTAAAATGCTCCAACCTCACTTCCCCAATGTTCACACATCCTGTCATGCCCCCATTATCTTAAAGTCCCTAGCTAGCATGAAGAAACTACATGGCTCCCCAACAACAAAGTGTAAACACCCACTATCCCCCAATGACTTGACTGTGCTACTCACCACATTCAAACCTACCAACTACAACAACATCTTGTTCTGCTCCATGCTCCTCACAGGTTTCTTATCCCTGCTACATCTTGGTGAAATGACTCAACCAGACAACCTGCAGAAGCAATCAGCAAAGAAATTTCCTCTACATCACACTGTATCCATGAATCCCCACCAATTCTCATTCCATCTGCCTCTCCACAAAGCTGACTGCTTCTACTAAGGCAGCATGGTCATCATCATTAAAATATTTACATTTGCAAACACCCTGTCATACTCCACACCCTCCAATGCCCCCCATTGACAAGAGAATGACACACACATCTCGTGATCACCCTCATACCACCTTACGCCCTTGTCAATTCCTTTTCGCGCGCGGCTGCCTTGCCAGGCGCCGGTTTTTGCCCACTAACTCTCCGTCTCTCGCCTCACGCAGGTGCGTCGCAATTCGACGCCTACAACGGGCCACACGATGGTAAGCACTTTTCTGTCCGTGCAATTCTATCATAATTGTATATTTTTTCACCGGGTGTCAAAGATAGCGCTGGCATTTTGGAAGTTATATTACTAGTAACATCCCTTAGCCTGAGCGCTACGTTTGATTGGTATATTTCTGGCTTTTTGAGCGGGTGATGATATTAGTACTTCTTACCATTAGGCCTGAGGGACATTCCCTGTCAGTCCAAGCCTTCGGTATACTGATACCATGAACTTATTCCCATCTCTATTAGTAACAAGACTGGGTTCTTTTACACACCATTGGCAGAATGACCACCCCGACCTTCAAGTTAGAGACTATAAATATTGACAGATGTCATTCATCGTATCAGGTTACAATTTGTATATACATCATTCGTAGATACTGATAAGCATTGATAGCTACAGAAAGGACCCGCGTTCTGAGATAGAATAACGTACATACTTATCCCAAACAAAGAGCCCCATGTCTCGTGATATATACTCAACGGACTTCTCATCACCGCACCCTCACTAGAACTTGTCGCCCGAATCTTTGAAGGAATGCAAACTTCATTTATTCTTTACTTACTCTGGCTAACAGGCTCAAGTGTTCTGACTTCGATGAGGGTACTGATTAGACTCCGAGAGTCCGAAGTAGACAACCAAACCAGAACATTCAACGACTTGTAATGTTAGCATGCTAAATTTAGAATGCCGATGCACACCTTCGAACGTGTGGCTTAGGTATCATGCAACAGAGGAGGATTTGATAGGTGGCGGAAGAACGCTTCATACTCGAATCCGGGATTACTGACAGATCCGCATCGCGTGCTATGCGTGTAGTTGATCGATGACTGTGTCTTCCTTCCTTCTCTCTCTCTTTCAATATTGCCGATAGGGAACGTGAGGTTTCCATCAGCAGCAGGCTCCCAAGCGTCTGATTGTTTACATAAAGGAAACATGTAGGAATTGGCGGTCTCCACTTCTCCACCATGTCGACTGATACCCTGCCTCCCATTCCGGCCGACATCGCCAAACTGTAGGCATCGCTGAGTTCGGTTATTCCTTTGACACTGACTAAAGCATATGTAATTTGCATTAGCACTGGTCCAAACGTAAGTTGGACGTCGCAAAACATTGTCATTCCGCCGAAGTAATATGTGTATCTCAGTTTATAGGCATTATATTCAACTGGGGTCTCCTTGGAGCCCTGGGTGTGCAATCATGTACGTTGCGACCAATCGACCCCCCATGTCGATGGCTTATGTGTCCTTGGTCTACTTCAGACATCTACTATCTGAGCTTCCCAAACGATAAACGACTACCAAAGTACCTAGTCGTCTTCTCCTGCGTAATCGAGCTTCTGCAAACCGTGCTTGTCACCCGCGATGCCTTTCGTATATTTGGACCCGGATGGGGGAACATGCTTGAACTAGATAAAGTTAGCTGGAACTGGTTTAGTGTCCCAGTCCTCACTGCAATCAGTACGTCATATCCATTTGTCTTGACTATGGGAAGCTGATATCTTGGTTCAACCACAGTTAGCTGCACAATCCAGCAGTTCTTTGCTTGGCGTATCTACATTCTCTCCCATGGGATCTGGATCTCCTTGATTGTCGTTGTTGTCCGTCATTCGTCATCGACTTTGGTTCCATCTCTGATACTAATATTATATCGCAGCTTTCCTTCGTTCAAATGGTCGGGGGTGTGTGGGCAGGCGTTAGCGCACACCTCATTGGTGTTTTCTCCCAGATACAAAACCGCAACTACAAGCAAACATCCGTTTGTTTCCTTCTCTCCATCTAGTTCAATGTTCTCACGGCCAATCATAGGTCTGGCTTGGAGGGACGGCCCTCGTCGATGTCATTATTACAGTCAGCATGATCTACTTGCTTTCCAGGTCTCGTACTGGTTTCCGGACAACAAATACGTTGCTAACAAAGATCATTCGTGTAACCGTCGAGACTGGACTTATCTGCTCAACTTTCGCTGTCTTGGATCTTGCCTTTTTCCTGGCTTTCAAGAATTTCAACTATCATTTAGCCCCTGCTATTTCACTCTCCAAGCTGTACACTAATAGTCTGCTCGTGGTGAGTGAACCCGTTTTCCCCTACTTTTACTTTCGGTATGAATGTTAATCTTAATACGCTTCAGCTTTTGAATACTCGAGTACGTATCGTTGGCGGACGTAACACGGGGCAGGCCTGGGGAGACACCTCGTTGTCGACATCGTTCACGTTCTCTACCTCTGAAAATAGTACGGCACAATATGTCCACCAGCTATCCAGACCCAACCCATCTTCGGGTACCAAAGTACTCAATACTGTCAGTCGTGACTCTATCATTATCCCTATGGATGTCCCGATGGTTCATGTGAGTGAGAGCATTGTTCTCTGGTTGGGTTTAGTTCTTATTTTCACACAGTCTACCAAGTTCAGCCAGCACTCATCGAATGATGATAATCCCCTTTAAGGCTCAAACATTATGAGCGTTTAGTGCCTCGATGCTGTATATGATTCTTACCGAGGCTCAGGCTTTCATCTGTGGGATATGGGAACGTCTCATGTGTTTTATTGTAATGATATTCATTCAGGTGTTGTTGTCGATGACTTTGTGATGAGAAGGGTGATATCGGTGAACGAGGATGTTGACTGGAGTAGTAGCGATGTGAAAGCGCGCCTGTGACTTGAGGCGGCGAGCGATGTGAGTATGGCTAGACTCGAAGGTATGATACTCGATTTGTATGATTCGAAGAAAAAGTTATTGTTCTCTCTATCTACAGCGAGTGAGTCAGGCTGGTTAAGTATCACAGACTCATACACGTGAAAGTAGGAAGGATCAGACACATATTGTAGTGAGACTCGCGGTGCCTGTGTTGCGATGGACGGTGAGCAGCTCGCGTGCGGTGAGCCGACTCGGTGCTAGCAGGTGTGGCCACTCTGTGATGGAAATGCGACATGGGTTTCGAAATAATCATGTGCTCGCTCGTTGCTAGATAGGGGCTGATGGCACGTGAATGTGCAACTTCGACGCGGTTGACTCAACTTGATCGGTAGCTGCAACACACAGCTATAACTCGACACACGCGTGATGTGCTCGCTGATCGGCTCACGGGTGGACTCGGATAGATTCGATATCGCTTGCGGGAGACCCGGCACACAAATCGGGTAGAAATGGGAAACATAGTGTGATTGGATGAAGGGAAGTAAGGTGATACACAGTACTCGTCCAGAGAGGCAGGAATCAGATGTCAAGAGTGAGTAAGGGGGAAGGAAGGGATGAGTGAGGGGGTGAAAGAATCGAGATGAGGGACTGTAAGTTAACATGAGGAATTTAGAATGAAGGGAATGGGTGGATTGTTGTGATAAAATGGATATATATTCATATAATCTCTCTCCTCCCTTGTCCTTATCCTCAGTCCCAGAAAGCTGGGGATATGTTTTGGATCATATTTTATATTTTATTCAGAAGGAGAACTGATAAAACAAGTTGGTTTGAGGTCAAGTATTGGGTGTGCTATGTGATAGGCATACTATGCACTGTGTGATGAATAAGAGTGTGATAGTAGTATAGGTGTCAGGGGAACTCCATTTGGCATTCCATGGTCCTGGACCCATGATCTGCAATATCTCCTCAGAGTATGTGTGGGGACCCACCAGACTCCATTGCTAGCACACCATCCTCCTCCCTCTGGAAATGCCCTAAAGCGGACTGTCATTTTCTGGCTAAGATCTGCTCTTCTGTGCACTATTTTTAACCCTCAAAGTGGACTGTTGACTGCTGTCAAGGATCCACACTTTTTCTTTCTGGTGCCTGACTCTTGTTACTCTGCAGAGCAATGCTCCACAGAGGTTGGTCTCTGCATGACATCTCTGCCATAGTATGTAGTATATAATCATCTGCTAGTAGTTAGTGTTGTTGTTATAGATCAATAAAACTGTTATTTCGTCTGTGCAAATGAATAAGATGATCGCTCAATGGGTATCGCCCGTGGGAACAAAGTGCAATTGATGACTAATCAATGTTCCTAATGTGGCGATTAAAGCTCCCGAAGATGAGCCTGTGAGTGGCAATAGCGACCGAGCGATTGTAATATTGGTGAATCACTGTTGAAGTAGTCGATCACCCGTGCTGAGATTTATCAAGGTATCTGATGACATAATCATGGGTTCCTGACAGGGATGATGGCAACCAGAAACTCGGCTCTTGGATATTGACAAAGAGTGGAGTAAGGGATTACCCAATGATGGCTCAGAGAAGTTGATCTATGAGCAGATAAGTAAATCGCAATAGTTGTACTACTAAAGCAGGCTTCAAAGCTGTGTAAAACAGCAAGTACGAATCTATAGTGATATTTTAAGTCACTGTAGACTGTGTGCAATTTGAGTGCAGACTAAATTCTGACTCAGAGTGAGTGTAGACTAAATTCTAACTATTGTAATGTACAGGTCGTACTACAATATTTATATTACATCGTCGTAGATAATCTGCAATAAACCATCTGGAGTTAATGGGGTAATCGATGCATGTGGACAAAGGGGCAAAAACATGCAGTCTGACAGGTAGTGATCATGATGAGGATAGTGGTCAGGTGGATGGAACATTAGGAGACTTCAGTCAGGAGATACAAAGCCCTTTGCAACATGGAATGGTAATCATAATCAGTGAATCATGTTGTTTGAAACAATAGGAAAAACAAATATTTGAAATTCCTCGAATATATGCATGTCAATGCATGTATAGGGACTTGTGCCCTCTTTGCCCTGTTCCTTGAGCAGCTGTTCGATGAATACTCTTGGTATTCTGTTCCACTTGCATTCTGCAAGTTCCGATGGCCCTGTACACTACTTCCAAATAGTGTAGCATGATCGAATGGTCTGGTGGCCTGGCGATTATGTAATATTTAATCGCACCGAATTTGTCCTTTAGACATTTGGTCTCCGATTGGGGTTCCATTCTCCCCAATCACTTGAGACACTTGTGATGTCATATGTTCGCATATGAGTTCAATAATATTCTGATCAGTGAATCACACTGATGCTAGTGGCATGTTACCTCGGTTTAACAGTGAATTAGTAATCGCATAATAGTGAGGTATTAATGATTTGACTCAGAGAATATATAGATATATTATTTATCACAATAGTTAGGGATCCTTAGCTTTCTCTCTTCAGATTTCCCCTCTGCTAGCTGTGTGATACATTCTCCACAGGTCTGAGAGTTGCCCTTACAGTGTCGGCTTGTTCTATCAAAGTTAGACATGTCTCACTGCTATACAGGTCAATGTATTTGTTCTTTGAATGATATATCTTTGTCTTGTTCAGATGCTCAACATTAATCCCCCACTGATTGATCCTGCATATTACATTCACTGACTTGCAGTGCTTCTTGAGTTTGGGGATGAGATGAGAAAGGTTCCCACTGATGTCATTTGCCTTGTCCAATGTTTCACCCATGATTGGATGACAGCTGGATGCTGTCCTGCAGGGATCTGTGGTGAGTGTATCTTGCTTGCTACATAAATGCACAACTTCTGCCATTCAGTTCAAGAGGTGGTACAAGTTGTCAAGATTGTGGATGTCACATTGAAGAAGCATCTGAATGAGTTCAACATGTCCTTAAGCAGCAATTTGACCATTCAGACTTCTGCAAAGTATGGCTTGAAGAAGAGATGAACTCTCTGGCATTCACTAAAGACAAGTAGAAGGGAAAAGCAAATCTAAAGGTGACTGTGAGTAAGAAGAAGAAGAAGAAGAAGAAGAAGAAGAAGAAATGGAAGAGGGTGGAGAGTAGTGAGGAAGGTTCAAGATATGCTAAGGGTGAGGATGCTTCATGCATGCCAGGCCCATCAAATGTAGCAGCCATTGATTCATCCATTTTCATGCAGGGTATTTTGGCTGGGACAATGGATGCTCCTGAAGAGTCATGTAACTCTCGGTTGCTTCTCCTGATCCAGATGATGACCAAGTACAATGTGACAAAGGGGACAATACAGGCAACAGCAACAAGGAGGGCAATGACAACTATAACTATAAGGGGTGTGTAAGGGGAACCTCTGCAAAATCCTTGCAAAATCCTTGCAAAGCCTTCACACCTTACATTCCACTTTCTGCGAACATTCCCACGCCCTGCAAAGTCCTGCAAAGTGTGTGCAAAGTATTTGCAGCCTTGCCAAAGTGGATGTGAGGGGAACTCCTGTGAAGTCCTGCAGGTTCCTGTGAAGTCTTGCAAAGTCCTTGCAAAGTGCATGCACCCTATTTTCCACTCCATGCGAACATTCCCACACCTTGCAAAGTCCAGCAAAGTGCGTGCAAAAGGTACACAGCCCCTTATGAAGTCTACCACACACCCAGTGCCACTTCAGTGTTGGGCCTCTCATTCCAGAGCTGTGCAGATTGGTCCCTTGGCGGCTTCTGAACACCTCCTTGGCCCTGTCTGTAGTTCAGCACCCCTGTTGCTTATGTGATTTGGGCTTTGGAGGTACAGGGTTGTGATGCCCAAGGTATACAGCTGTTAGCTAGTGGGCAAAGGCAGTCCTTAGAGTTTTCTCTTAGGACTCCCCCTTTGCCAGGTATGCCCTTGCATTGTATGTAGTTGTATATGACTTAGGATTCCCCCTTCACCAGTGCTCCACTTGAGTGTAGAGTGTCTGCTTAGGTTGCCCTCACAGGGTGATGATAAGATCAGCTTGTAAAGTGGGTGCAGCCATGATGATTCAGCTATTGGCCCATGCCTGTTGAATTTGGCCAGATCTGAAGCACACATGTGCTTACTTGCAAATGTTCCCACAACTGTCTCCACCTGACAAGACTTTCAACTTGTTTCTCACTGAGGAAGTGTTGGAGTGTAAGCTCAAAAAGTTGTAAGTTAAGCCATAGGTCATGTACAAAATGAAACATGAGAAGCAAGTGCTGTGCAGAAAAATCTGCAGAAACTGAAGGCAGGCCACATGTTCTGTGTCTATACATAAAAGAATAAAATATCAGTGTCAGGATATGAGTGCATCCACAGAAACTAAAAATCTGCACCATGTGTAGAACATAAGTCATAGAAAATCACACAACCAGAAATCAAGCATCAACTGCAGAATGCAGATGCAAGGGTATATGCAGAAATGGATGTATTGAACACAAAAGCAAGAAATGGGGAATTGGGGACAACTTAAAAATGCAGATTCCAGTGCATGCCAAGACTCTGGAAATTAGGTGACTGTGGCAGGATGCAGATGTAAGTGCACATTCAGGAATAAAGTAGTGCATCAATGTCAAGCAGAGCTATCTCTGAGTGCTAGGAAAGTATTGAAATGCAAAATATAGACAGAGACATGCAAGTATAGGTTGGTGGTAGTTCTGAATGGGAAGCAACTAAGCTTTGTGAAAATAGATTTTTGTGCATTAGCACATCACTGGTACCTACATATTTAACCCAGACCTTATATTTCATCAGTGCCCCTTGCTGATGACTACATCTACTCTGGCCCAAGTTGATTCCTACTGGGCCTGAGCAGCTATGCCATTCCAGTCAGCTGATTGTGGTGGCTTAACAGGTGTGAATGGAGCAAAGGTCATATTTCCATTGTTACTGCTTGCATTAGAGTGTACATGTTCCCAATAATTAATAGCTCAACTAAATGGTATGCCTGATATTTTTAATTCAGTTTGCTAATAATTATTGGTAACATATACACTCTATTAGACTGTTTGCATGATGGACAGTTGTCAGGAGTGGTGATGCTTCTGGCTCACTGATCCACAGTCACAGCAGTTCAGTGGGGCAAACAGGGGGGCATTGAGTGATGCAGCATGCCTTGGTAATAAAGTCTCTGGCAGCCATGATCAACCCCTAGATAAAAGATCAACCAGCAGCCTGATTTACCTCATTACTAGCTAGTCCCAACTAGTCAGTCACACACAATGCTAGGGCTGACTCAATCTGAGGGTGAGCTGGCTAGCCAAGGGCTTAAGCTAGCAGCAGACTCAGAAATCAAGGTGGTTCTTCAAGTATTGGCAACCTGTACCCCTTCCTATAACTCTTTACTCACCATCTATAGCAGGTGGCCTAGTATCCACTGACATGTCTGCAAAACCTAGCAGGACATCAGTAGTGATAGTGATGTGATAGCAATTGTGTCAGGTAGGCACTTAGCAGAGTAAATGTACCATGCATGACAAGGTCATCCCCGGTACTTACACACTTTTAAAATGAGTGATAGCATGTGAGTACACCAAGACAAATAACTTCTGACAAGACCCATTAGAATACCTATTGATGCCTGATCTGGAAAACCCCAAATTGAGGGTTTATTCTCAGACAGGAAAAGACAGAAAAACAGTGTTATCTTGGTTTTTGCCCAGATTGGATCAGGGTTTCAGATTTGGGCTAGTTTTTGCTCAGATCATGGCTCAGACCTCCAGGAGTGCAATTTTTTCCCAGACCAGTGCCTCAGGCCTCCAGGAGCCCACTAATACTGTCTCTAATGCACAAGATACTATTCTGTGGTAAGATACATGTCCTTTCTGCAGTGAATCTATCTGTCTACCCCTGCCTTGTCCTCCCTTCCCCATTGTCCTCTTTTTCTT
The DNA here is from genome assembly GCA_003316465.1 of Ramaria cf. rubripermanens. Taxonomy (NCBI): domain Eukaryota; kingdom Fungi; phylum Basidiomycota; class Agaricomycetes; order Gomphales; family Gomphaceae; genus Ramaria; species Ramaria cf. rubripermanens. The sequence goes on from QFFB01007358.1 coordinate 18,813, forward strand.
GCATGTAGACAATAGTTTTTTCATCACAGGACCAATTAAACTTAATTTTCCACTGAGTTTTTGAAACAATTCAAGACTGTTTGAAGGCAATTCCATTGCATCAGTGCATCAAGATATAGATTGATATCCATGCTGGAATGGGGGTGGATGTGGTAGTCAAGTGAGCCAGGCCTGGGCAGGTAAATGAACATACTCAGCAGCCAACAAAGCAGATATATGACATGGGATGGTTGAAATGTCTCTGGAACAAATGCTCATAGGCTTGAACTACAAGGTAGGAGAGGTGACCAATGTGATTGCTTTCCAGGGCCCACAAGTGCTTGACATGTTTGCCTCCATATTTGGTGTACATACATAGTACTATCAATTGTTTTAGTCAGTTCTTTCTCATTGCAGTAGGCCATTGTACTAGTAGTCACCCTTAGCAATCACCGGACCACCTGTATAGTGCACATTTTAAATCCAGCATCAGCTGGTGACAGTGACCACAATGATCCACTTGCATTCAGACACTGTCTAAAATATGACATAAACAAGGTTTGAACCTAACACATGCAATATAAAATTATCTAAACCACTATAAGACCATTAACCACTGAACTATATGAATGACAAGATATTTTGTCCAGATGACAGCTCAGGCCTGGCCCTGGCAGCCTGCCAGGAGCCTGGATGATGAATTAGGCCACATGCGGTTTTTGGGCCAAAAATGCCTGGACTTACTCAGGCATATGGGGGGTAAATTCAAAAATTTTGCCCGGACTGGGATCACCCCTATCTAGGTATCCTCACGGCACAGCAGCAATTAAAAAGTTTTAACGGACTTAAAACAAGTGTTTATTCACAAGCTAAAATTTAAAGAATAAT
>QFFB01007361.1:0-21728 GCA_003316465.1 Ramaria cf. rubripermanens
AGTGGTGACTACCAGGTTTGAGATCGCTTGATCGTCTTACTTGCCATACAACACTGCGTCCATCAGACTGGGTGCGTCCTCTGCGTGGGCCTGAGAGTCGTTTGTGTCAGGGTATTGTATTCCTGTCAGCGGAGACCTGGTCAGAGGGCTGCGTGCTTGTGCCTGCTGGTCTCGCGCGCAACATGGGGTAAGGATCCCCTATAAGGACTGGTTTGGAGCATAGCACTGAAGATAGAATTTTTCATGCCCAACCAGTTTGACGTCTAAACAGGTGACCTGACGTGGACTCCTTCCTCGCCTTTGGGTAACGATACACCGTAGAATGGCGTTGGACACATGCGCGCGCGTATCTTCAAGGCCCATCCACGGTAGCTAGCTAGGGTAGGCGTAGCGAAAGAGAGTGTCACAAATTGGACCTCCATACATGAGCTGAAAATGTGTCAACGCGGAATGCAGCCCAGACCCCAGCTATTGAGCTGGTAAAGGTTAACAAAGAAATCATCGATTGGTGTCTCTGTAGCACCCGCATCCTCAGTTCTTCCTAGCTGCTTGACAACGAACCGTCAGGGAGGCCCCGCGGTCCCTGACAAGACGAACCTCGTCGACGTCGATTGACGCAACATGCCATGGAGTGTCGATCCTCTGTGCTAATAGGGGTTTTTTTTTTCAAAGCTGTAGAGGTTCATACCTAGGATATGTCCCTTCTCAGCTTGCAGGGGGTGTACGATTCCTACAAGCTCAGGCGTACATGTTAGTCCCGTACTCTGTCAAACCATGCTCGATCTTATCAAAAATTCCGAAAATGGTCGTGTACTAAGGTGGGGGGAGAACTTCATTTTTTCACCAGTAAGTTGCCATGCCATTCCATCCCTATGCCGCGTGATCTTTGAACGGACTACACAATACCAATGCCATGTCGTATACGCTGCAATCCTTCAAAACACGATTCAGATGATGGCAGACATGCTTACATCAATGGTCGTTGAATCACATCCATGAAATCAGTGCCACCGGGATCGGGTACGCTGCCTTTAACACAGCCGGACAAGCTCTTTCCTGCAGAATAGATGAATGACCAGATTTAAGTTTTGCAGTCCAACCAGCCCCAACTAGCATCGTCAGAATTCAACAGTGGACATCAGGCCTGGGGCTGAGGTCTATTGGGCCCCTACTCTGCTACCAATTCCTGTATTTCTTCTCGGTTAAGCAGAGGGGGCTCAATACTGGTACGGAGTTCTCCCGGGTCGTATTCATTATCCGTTACGTAAAATAACCTTAGCATTACATAATTCATGTGTTTACTGATTACGAGCTATGGCTGACACGCTATGACAAGACATTTCTCAGCTTACGGATGATGTTCTTGCATGTATAAAGCTCTCCTGGCTTCGTTCGCCTTACTTGTCTTTGCTTTTTGCTTCCAGTTCAGATCCATATCATCCTTTGCCCACACAGACCCGATTAAGCAAGTCGACAATATGTCTATATCTCGTCATGTTATCAAGCGCGTGCTTGCGGTGGAACAATCAGAGGTCTGTAGCCCTCCTGTCGACTCGCCATACGTTTTCAGACCTGAAATATTTTGAAGGGCGCAGGGGCTCGAGTTCGACGGTCTATCGGCTCAATGGCTTTGAGGAACCTATCGCCTTTCTTGATGTGGGTGTCCGTCTTCTAGGCAGGCTGGAACAATGTTCATGTGTTAGTGCTTCAGGCTCGACCATTTCACCGTTTCCAATGGTGCTGGATTTCCTGATCACCCGCATCGTGGCCAGGTTCGTGTGATACTAGAGAGGCCCCAGAAAGCGTTCTACGTACTTATGCTACTCATGCTCGCCACTTCTAGGCTACGGTCACGTACATGACCCATGGATCCTCCCGCCATGAAGACTCGGCGGGACATCGAGGCGAGATTGTTGCTGGAGGCGTTCAATGGATGTGTGCCGTGAGTTCCTCAATATGCGTTCGTATGTGATGATTTTAATGCTTCTTGGCCGTCTCATAAAGGGTAAAGGGAGTGAGTTTTTACGCAAATCACCTCTATATGGCTATGCTGATGCAATCTAGTCATACATGCTGAAATGCCAGTGCAAGGGCCTGGTGTACCTGAACCTCGCGGTCTTCAGTTGTGGGTGTGTCTAGTTCTGTGCATTACGTCTGTAGCCTTGTTCATATTATCACTTTTTAGGTCGATCTTCCGGAAGAAGTATGTTTTTGAAGTCAAGTTAAGCACTGTCACTCACATGTATTTTAGTACAAGATGATGGTAGTTGTCTCTAACTCTTGTACCTACATGTTCTCAACATTCTCTGCGGTAGGAACCATCTTATCAAGAATTAGGACCGTCAGGGTATGTTTGTTTTGTGCCCAGATAGCAAGCCGTCGGCTAACGTGACCCAGAATACCGAGTGCCTATCCCGAAGGACCGGAGGGACCAGTGCAGATCAAAGTCATTAGTGGGAAAAGCCACGGTGTCGATTCCCCTGTGCGCCCGCAGGGAGGATGTTGGTACTTCCACGTTATCTTTCACAGGAAATCATCCATTTTTCAGGACATACGTGAGTGTTAGCTTTATACCGACATATAGTCCGGTGACGCAATTGACCTCTTTGCGAGTAGCTGCTGGATGGACTTCATTTTTATACAGTGCGTCCTCGTTTTGAGAATCGAGTTGGAAACGCGCTAATTAAGATGCATCATGCTAGTTCTTAAAGGAAAAATCAAGATAAACTCGGGAGCTGAGTCATTGGAGGAAGAGCCATACCATACTCTGGTGTTGTCGGCGGAGCAGAATCAAACGGGTGTGGCTGTCGAAGCTACCGAGGACGAAACTGAGGTTGTCATCGTAAGAGATGTGTTAACACTGTTTGTTTACCACTATAACCAATGCTTTTCTGTTTCGTAGATTGCTGGAGAACCACTAGACCAGGGAGTCGTCCAGTACGGGCCTTTTGGTAGGCTTTAAGCTTTCCGAGCTCACTGACTCAAGGTCTAACTAAACAACAGTAATGACTACGAAGGAAGACATTCAGCAGACCTTATTGGACTGTACGTGAAACAGTTGTTCTTTATAATCTGTCGCCGCTGATAAGTATCTTCCTAGATCACATGGGCCGCAACGGTTTTGAGAAAGCTCATACTTGGCAATCGGAGATTGGGCACTAGTCTAAGGTCCTCTTCTGGCTCTGGGCTCTTATATAGTTTTTTATAGTTTTTTTTTGTTATGCATTGTACAGAAAAGATGTGTTGGTAATGGTACGATGGAGTAATGTAAAGTACATGTTTAAGATACAATCTGTCACCAATGGGACATGCAGCATATAGTAGGAAAGTCATAGAGCACTAAGTCAAAAGTAGACGCGCAAAGAATTGCCGGCATATGACTCAATGGGACAGTAAGGACACTTAACACGTCTGAATCGTGTGAATAATTAGTGTAAGGAGAGTAATCGAGCTGCATACTCACCCTTGCCCCTTCTTGAGTTTCTCCAAACTGTCTTTAGCAACTACATGGCCACACCCCATCATCATTGGCGGATTCGCTTCTGTAGACTGCTCTTTTGAAACAGGACAGGCAAAAATGGAGTGATACCGGTTTTCTGGCGGAAGGGGAATTTCAATCTTTGGCAAGAAATCAACAGTTGGCTATATGAGGATGTTCAATGGACTAACCGGAAGCTCATTCGTCTGACTCCATTCACTCTTGCGCTCTCTCATGACCTTTCGCCCTTTTTCTATTCGACTCAAGGCTCCTCCTCCCCCTATGTCGCCCACTACTCTCAAAGGCACCTGTTTACTTAGTCCTAGACTCGCACAATATTCTTTCGAGAATGCAGGCTGTAGATCCATATGCAAAGCTGGGTTTGCGAGGTCTGCGTACGGGGACTTGGCAAGTTTCGAGAGTGGAAGATAGATTATGCATGTAATCAGGCGGTGTATTTCTTGAGTATGGGATGCATAGAGGGCAGGTGAAATTGAGCGTAGGTAGTCTAGAGCAACCAGTGGCGGATGTGATGACGACGTGACAAGACGAAGAAATCGGGAGCGATGTAGGTTAAACTCGAGCGGGGAAGACCGGGAGGCAAGGAAGTGCCGATTAGCATTAACCCACCTGGAGATATGGTATCAGAGTGTAATAGTGGGGTGACCAGGCTTAGACGCACTTCAGGGCTGGATCGATGTTTTCATTCTCGAGAGCATTCAAGATACCATGGAGTTCAAGAAATTGAACCTTGAGCGTGGGATTTACGTCTACCCCTGCCTCCTAGTATAGGCACATATTACACTCGGGAGATCTTAATGCTAATGGAAAAAAAACCTACGTCATGGAATGCATGCGCTGCGTCGAATTGACCTGTGCGCACGAAGTGGTTTGCAACAGTCTTCTCAAGAGCCGATACAGATGCGGATGAGGTGCATATTGTGAGCGATGGTGGTAGGGGACTGGTAAATTTCTAGACAAATAAGTTGTTGAGCAGGACAGAGAGGATACAGGGATTACCTTATCTATAGCTTTACCCAACTTGCCTAACGAACCGTGTATCTCCTTCTGTTTCTCATCTAACTCCTTTTTCTTCTCCTCAACAAGTCTCACCGCATCTTGAACAACAACCTCGGAGGTTGTACCTGCTTCGACACGCTGCTTGAGCTCCTGCAAGGAGTTCAACAACGAATCTAGCGTTTCAGATACAGAAGGGGACGATTTAGGTACAGCTTTTGATGGGGTAGATGGTGGCGAGGAGAATGCTTGCAGCTTTTCGAGTTTAGCCAACTCCTTCAGCGGGGTGTCCATGAGTGAGAAAGCGAGCGCCTAATTGGCTTGTGGCGCCAAGTTCTTGTCTAACAATGCGATTTTTCCTGGGTGACAATAATGGGCAGCTCAAGTCAATACGATGCACAAAGCTCCCGGAGACAGACTGGAAAGTAGATGTTTCAATGCTGGATGATGGTGGGAGGCAAGGGAAAACCAAAGGCATTCAGCGGTTGGCTGTTCAAGGTGACAAGGTTTATCTTTAGTTCACGCTCTTTCTATCTCATAAACTAAGCGTGACATTTATAGGTTTTCCTAGGTCGTTGTGATGGTTCTGCTGCACTGTTTGCTGTGGAAGAAGCTGAGGACTCAGTGCGGGTCGTACATCAATGGGAGGAAGCTCGCTTCAAACCAGGCGAGAAATACGTTGGGTTAGGCCTGACAACGGATGTGTAAACCTAACCTTCATATCGTCTTCGTATTCTGTTAATTATATTGCAGTCGAATGATTTCGTGCACGAATGCTGGCCGCCTGCGCTTAACGCAAGCCAGCGTAGGTGCAGAAGATGGCGTAGAGACTTCGCAGACGACATCGCAGACGACATTCATACCTAACCGCTTATGTGAATGGATGTTATCTGAAGATTCCCAGTCTTTTGCCTATGGCGGTGATGAAGTTGAAGTTTCCGTCTGGGATACATCTCGAGCGCTGGATCCTTCTCGACAGCTCCTTCCAAGTTCTGCAGTAGGAACCAAGCGAAAAAAAGGCAAAACCTCTGAACTTTTTGATGGTGAAATATGGAGGGCTCAAAATGTACGTTGACGAGTGTTCACTGTTTTAAATAAGTGTCTCACTTTCTGTCGCAGGTGGCCAACGACTTCCTTAATCTCAGACAGCCCGTGCACAATACGTCGTTGACATATTTGCCCCACACATCCGGAGGAGTTAGGCCCTGTCAACATATTCTTGCTGGCACACGTATTGGTTCCGTGAGACGATACGATACCCGCGTAGCGAGGAAGCCTGTTGCTGATTGGCAACACGTGGGCAGAGTTGGTGGTGTTCAAACGGTACAACGTGGAAACTTTGAGCAGTTAGTTGACACTTTTTGGAGAATGTGTTGATAACGAGACCATATGACTACAGTGAAGCCTTCATAGCAGACCACGGGGGCAACCTGGTTGCCCTAGACCTACGCACAGGTCGTGTATTGTATGCTTATTCTGGTACGTGGTTCGCAATTTGTGTCATGGGCTTCTCGTTCAAAGTTATCACCAGGATTAGCAGGTGCAATATCTTCTATGGCACCTACGCTGTCTTCTCTGTCACCACCTTTACTTGCATCAGCCTCTTTGGATCGATTCTTTCGGTTACATACCACCTATGACCCTCGAAACACACTTACTGACGGTTCAAATAGAAAAGGCGAAATCCTCGCTAAGATTTGGGTGAAGAGTGCGGTCAGCTGTGTCGCCTGGGATGGAAAAGTGTCCGCTCCCCCGGATGTGCTTAATGAACAGGATGAGCATGAGCATGATATATGGGCAGAGTTGCAGGACGTGGGTGAAGAACATGATACTTCTACAAGTGTCAGTAATAGTACTTCAAGACTTGGAGGGTCGGACGGTGAGGACGTCAGCGAACGAAAAAGTACCACTAACAAAAAGAAGAAAGTACGTTAATATGTCCTGGCAATGCGTCGAGCGTATATATATGAAGCTGCTCTATATTATTATCTTGTCTCCCCATCTTGTAAGTACTGAGGCTTTTGGACCTTTATTTGTCCAGAGCAAACAACGCGACCACGTGATCCCCATCCGCCTCACGCGCAACAGAACCACTGCCAATAGGATTGGCAATAACAAATTTTTGAGCGTGTGTTGATGTAATCTGGATATCGTGAGTGAAACTGTAAAAGAGTTTCACTTTGGCATTGATTCTTTCTCCGACTCTCGCTCTTCAGAAAGACTCCTTTACAACTGTTCGGCCGAGTCATTGAGGTTTATCCAATTGTGACGATGCACGTCCTTTGCGTGGCGGAAAAACCCTCTATTGCAAAATCTGTTTCCCAGATCCTCTCAGGCGGACAATTTGCTACAGTAAGCTAGCAGATTCTCGGGAAGCATATTTTTGACTCCCTGCCTGTAACCCAATAGCGAACGACGCAGAACAAGTATATAAAGAATTATGACTTTGCTTATCCACGGACGCACGATACTTACACCGTGACCTCGGTTTCTGGGCATCTAATGTCCTCGGATTTTGGTCCTATGCACCGCAACTGGACCTCGTGTGATCCACTCGCCCTTTTCGAAGCACCCGTTGAGACCAAAGTGGCTGAAGACAAGAAAAGCATAGAGCGAAATCTCATCTCTGAAGCTCGAAAGAGTCAGATGCTCATGATTTGGACAGACTGTGATCGAGAAGGTGAAAACATTGGCATGGAGGTGGCTAAGGTTTGTAGAAAAGCCAACAACAATCTCCGGGTGAAAAGAGCCAAATTTAGTGCCATCATTGCTCAGTACGTGTCACTTCAGAATAAGTATTCTATTATTTACAGTGCATTAGACAGATCCATCACGCTGCCCAGAATCCTGTTGAACTCGATAAAGCTCAAGCTGATGCAGTAGATGCAAGGACTATACTTGATCTGCGACTAGGGGCCGCGTTTACGAGGATGCAGAGTCTAATCCTCCAGCCACGATTTGGAGAGTTAAGTCAACAGACAATATCCTACGGTGAGAATGATTTTTGGCTCTGAACTTTACCCCAGTCATCGCGCTTGTATCAGGGCCGTGCCAATTCCCTACTCTGGGTTTTGTCGTGTCGCGCTACGAACAAGTACAGTCATTCTCTCCAGAGCCTTTTTGGTACATCTATCTTGCCCTCGGTAGATCGTCAGATTCCAAGGTGAGCGACGGCGTGGGTGAAGAAACCGAGTTTACGTGGAGAAGGGGTCGGCTTTTCGACTTCGACGTGAGCCTAGCCATTTACGAAGGAGTTGTGAACAACCCCACTGCCAGGGTAACAAGCGTAACTCAAAAACCCACAAAGAAATGGTGAGTATCCCGTGCATGCAGAAAGATCACCGCACCGTTTTTGAAAGAATATTAAGGAAACCGTTACCTCTGACCACTGTAGAACTTCAGAAGTCCGGTTCTAGGCTCCTTAAACTGGCGCCCAAGAAAATACTTGATGTAGGTTGATGGTCGATCATTTTGCTAATGATGGGTTCCTATCAATGCCCCATATACTGCAGGTCGCAGAGAAGCTTTATCAACAGGGATTCCTCTCCTATCCTCGCACAGAGACGGATGAATTTGATGTGCAATTTGACTTCATGGCTTTGATTCAGAAACAATCGGTTGATCCTAGTTGGGGACCGTTCGCTACCCAGTATGTCACAAATAGAGCACATATCTTGGAACTCAATGGGGCAATTTAGCCTCCAGGAGGGCGGATTCGGTCCACCACGCAAAGGAAAGAAAAATGACCAAGCTCATCCTCCCATCCACCCAACGGCACATGCCGCCAATCTTACCGGTGACGAGAAGCGAGTATATGAGTATATTACTCGCAGGTTTCTGGCATGTTGCTCCAAAGATGCTGAAGGTTGGGAAACCACCGTAGATGTTGAATGCGGTGACGAAGATTTTTTTGCCACTGGTACACAATTGCATTTCACCGATACCATATGCTAAATCTGTTGCATGCACCTCACAGGTCTGCAGGTCATCCATCGTAATTATCTGGATGTCTTCCCATATGATAAATGGAATGGCAAGCATATACCTGACTTCGATGAAGGAGAGGAGTTCATGCCTTCTGTGTGTGAACTGAAGGAGGGTCTGACCACGCGACCTACCTTGCTCACAGAGGCTGATTTGGTGGGCTTAATGGATAAGAACGGCATCGGTTAGTCATAACAACCCTTATATATAATATATACATCTTACGGCCGGTTTGGAAATTCCTACAGGGACAGACGCCACCATAGCCCAGCACATCCAGACGATCATTGACCGGGAATATGTCATGGAACGTATGGAGGGATCCACCAAGTACCTTGTTCCTTCCACACTGGGCATTGGTCTTATCGAGGGTTACAACAAGATTGGTTTCGAGAAAAGCCTTAGCAAGCCACAGCTACGGCGTGAGGTGAGTTCAGCTGAATACAGTACCTACTATCTCCTTCACACTAGATTTCTCATATTACAAAGACGGAGAGAAATATGGTTCGAGTTTGCGAGGGCGCCACAACGAAACACCAGATGTTGGCAGAAAGTATTGAACAATACAAGGAAGTCTTCGTGAGAGCTCGCACGCAATTTGAAAAGGTTGTGGCGGTACGTGTATGGCCTCCTGTAGCATCAGCCTGCCTTACCCTACTTGTCTTAGAGTGTCCAGAAATATTTGCGCGGTCAAGGAGGCGACGGGGGGCACGGAGGCAACGATGAAATTCCGAGAGGAGGGGGAGGAAGGGGCAGTAACGGCCGGGGCCGAAACCTCCCTAGACGTGGTGGCCGGGGGCGTGGAGCTGGGCGTGGAGGTGCTCCAAAGCCCCCTAACGATTCTGACGGTGACGGTGAAGTCACTCCTAAACTATTCGTGGCCCAAATACGACTCACATTGCATTATAGATTCCGACGAACCTCCCCCACCTCCAGCGGCCGCAAGATCTCGTCCTAATCTCCCGACGGCAATTTCTACTGCACATCCTACCGACAACCAGTGTAAATGCGGTGTACCTGCTGCTGAGCGAACTGTCGTCAGGGAGTCTGCGAATAAGGGTCGCAAGTTTCTAGGCTGTGGTAATCAGGGTACCTGTGATTTCTTTGAATGGTTGGCTGGTCCTCCAAGTGCCCAAGCCAGCGCTCCTCCTTCAAGAACTATTCCCTCAAAGAGAACACTGACGGCGCGTTCTGTGAGCCCGATTTCTATTATGACCTTTCATACTACCTTATTCTCGTTCCGAGCTCCAGGGCTCGACAAATGCAACCTCAACTAACTGTAAGCGATGCAAGTGTGACATGACGGCCATACAGAGGACAGTCACAAAAGAAGGCGTGAACAAAGGTAGAGTATTTTGGACATGTCCGAACTCTGAGAAAGCCAGATGTGGTTTTTTTGAGTGGGATGATGATCAAGGTTCAAGCGGAGGGGGGCCTAGGGGCTCCGATTCTGGGCAAGGAGGAAGCCAATCCACGGGGGAGTGTTTCAAAGTGAGTTTTTCACCGCTTACGCTTTGCAAGTCTGACCACAATTGCTTCGGTAAGTGCGGAGAATCCGGACATTGGAGCAACGGTATGGTCTCTCATATCTTGTAAATGGACGACATTCCACCTGGCAAACAGCATGTCCAAATGGCTCGACTCGTGGCAAGAAACGACACGCTGGTTTCTCTGATAGAGCGGGAAGCCAGCCCACTGGCGAATGCTTCAAGGTAAGAGCTTACGAGTCACTGGTCTTCCCAGCTTGATCCATGCCTCCAAAGTGCGGAGAAGCTGGTCATTGGAGTAATTGTAAGATTTATATCAACGAAAGGGCTCAAACTTCGTGATTTAAAACTGCCCCAGCATGTCCGAATGATAGCGGCTCGCAGGTAGTGAAGAGAAGCAGTAGCATGGGTGGAGGAACCTCTGGGGAATGCTACAAGGTACGTAGAAATTTATCAAATTTATCAAGCTTGCGTAACCTTCTAGTTAGTGTGGAGAGTCTGGACATTGGAGCAATGGCAAGTATATCAACAGCTTTCTTTCCTCTAAATGACAACTAGTTTACAGCTTGTCCAAATGGCGATGTTAGAGGGGGACGTGGTGAGAAGAAGTTTGGCAGCGGTAGTCGTGGAGGAAAGCGAGGCAGAGGAACAAAAGGTGGAAGGCGGGGTGGACGTGGAAAGAAAAAGACTTCTGTGACTGCTGCAGACCTTTTTTGTTGACCTGTACTTATAATTGTGAGGCGCTTATATTCGCGGTGTCAAACCCCGTGCAACCGTCGCGACGACAAGGTTATCGCGACGACAAGGTTATAACAAAGTACTGTGCAGTATCTTGTAGTACACTAATTTTATGATTGACCATGCTATCTCTAGGGCATATGATAATTCAGACTGCGAATACCATTTGCCACGTCTGACCTCTCGGCCGCGGGTTCAATTCAATTGGCAGTCCAATTCACCAAATCTACGCGTTCAACACGAGGAGCCAGTTCCATATCTATCTTTCTAGGTATTTCTTAGCTCCAAAGTTGAAATGTCGCGTTTGCAGAAGATTTGTCAACCACTGAACGTGCACGATGTCTCACGGTCCTCCACTACCTCATCCCTCGATCCTGCTCTATCCACCCTCTCACCGGAGGATGCGGAAGTTCTAGATGCTATCATCGCGAAAGCCCCGGATGCTACTGCGTTCATGACCGTTTTCAAGGCCTACAGTGAAGTTTTGGGTCAACGCGGACTTGATCCTGGTAATGATGTCGTGTACTATAAGCAATTGCTCAAACTCGGAGTCATTAAAGGTGCCGATTGGGGTACAAAATGGAGTATCGTCAAGGCTCAGTTAGGCCTAGATGTGGATAAAGTCACAAATCAGCGTGCTGACGGAAGGGTGCTACCTACGAAGCTCACTGGACTTCCACGTGCCCAGCATGAAGAGGATGTGTTTACTCTGCATTCGCATGCTGATGAAACCGAAACAGCAGTCGATCCTCTACATCGCCCAAATCTACCTTTAAGTCGACCTTTCCAGATCGAACCATCCTCCTCCAAGATAGACACAAAGGAATCTCTGGAATTTAGCTCTGAGTTTGCGATGTCGCTACCAACTCCCCGACGTTCCTTTCCAATACGTCAACTCCTTGCTTTACCTACACGACCCGTTCCAGCGTCACCCTCGGCTACTAGTGATATTGTGGAGGAACCAGTTCGATCCTCCACACCCCCACTGCCTCGATTTCGGAGAAATCAAACATATTCACCCGTTCCACCGGTCATGAGCATAACGGGAAGCTCACACGAGCAGAGAAGCGGACGAATCAACGACGCAGAGGCTTGGAGAAAGATCGAACAGGCAAGACAACTGGAAGATGCTATTCGCTTTCGAAGGGAGTCTCTTCTTTCAATGTGCTTTCGGACTTGGCTAGAGGGACTGGAATGGATTCGTGTATGTGGTCCCCTTTGCCCGGCACCCCCGTTTATATTACTGAGCCTGCATGATGTAGACTACACATAGTCAAATTGACGATGCTAGAAACCACATCCAGCTGCAAAAATACTTCTCGCGATGGAGAATGGGCGCTGTTGGACGCCGACAGATAGCTGAACGAGCAACTGAAGTGGCACGACTTAAAATTATGAGTGCGATGCTTAATTTCTGGAAGGAACAGGCTCGTCGCAGAAGACTCCTTGGATGGAGGGAGGAAATGAGGAGCAAAATGATTTATTTCAGACGGAAGGGAGAAGAGAAAACCTGCATCGATGCCTGGACAGTAAGAGGCTATGGATGACGACTTGGACGTCATCTGATACTTATCACATCAAATTTAGAGATGGCGTCACATGTACTTATGGCGACAGCTGCACAGGCGGAACACCCTTCTACGAGCATTTCGCCGTTGGAGATCAAAACTGGGAAAAGTGGACAATTTAGAAATCTTAGCTGATGGCTTTGAGGATACACAAGCCCATGGGATTCTCGAGCATGCCATGCAGATGTGGACCCGTCGTGTCCAGATGCGTGATGCGGAGAAGTACCTGGTTGATAAGGTCTCTCGCAGGATCATGATAGCTGCTTTCGAGACTTGGATCCGCATCTTGTATGCAACCTACTTTCAGTTTTGGCGACACTAAGTTCTCTTTCCCAGTCAGGATAACCATTGTGCTGATGTGCACGAGACCAAGAGACTTCTCACAGGTATCTTTGCAGCTTGGCAAAGGGCCAAGGCATATATTTGTGTATGCTAGTTCTGGTGTATCTTGGAGCATTACTGAAGTTGCACAGGTTCTCGATTCTCGAGGCGATAAATATTTGAAGCGTCGAAACGACCTCCTTTTGCGCGCGATCATCCGAGTATGGGTTGCCCGAGAACGAGGACACTTACTCGACAGAGTCCAGAACGCCAGATTATCAAAGGATGCGTTTCTAGTATGGCGTCGACGCTTTCAGGAACAAAAACTGCTCGAAGGTACGCTCCACTTATCCTTAGACATGGTTACTGTTGAGCGAATATTAGAACGGGCCGCATCATATTCCAAGCATGCCTCGCGTTTATTGCTGGCGTCGGTGTTCGATGCCTGGACGAGGCGTCGTAGTCTCTTCCAAAACAATCTTCAATTAGTTGAGCAGCATTACGCTGCTGGCCTTTTGTCACGAACGCTTCTCATTTGGCGCCTACAACTTCGTGCGAGACTTAAACGAGAGCGGAAGGCAAACATGGCTAGAAAATACTTTCTTGAGAGAGGCATTTGGGACAAGTGGCGTCTCATCCTCGAGAAGAAAAGGAGACATCGCAGGGTTCAGGAATTGGACTGCGAGAGATTGCGAAGGATATTTTTAAGTAGCTGTGTTGATATTATTTCTTATGGGATGATATACTAACTTTTCGCGTAGGGTGGTTAGACACTGTACGCCGCAGCAAACAGCAAGAGCAGGTCATCAAAATATTTCAGAAACGGACTCGTCGAGTGTGTCTGATGCCTTCCATATGTTTCAAGATGCTTATTGTCGGTGTGATAGCGGTTGCTTATGACCATATTGCAGCGTTGGACGAATCGAGTTGTTTTCATTAAGCTTCGGGAAATCGACACCACCGAACAATGTGACAAGGAGATAGCAGGGTTGGTCCCTATGATTAACAATTACACCATACCGATAGTAATTTTGCATCACAGGATCGCGTTTACCAAGTGGAGAGACATGTGTCTTCGGCACGTCGAGAACCTGAGTCTTGTCAATAGCTTTCAGGATGTCAAACGTGAAGGTGTGTAATATGGGTGCAGCAAGGCTTAACCACCTGACACTAATGAGTGTGTGGTGTCTTTAGACACGTTACGTCGCATGTTTGTCAAATGGCTCGCAGCCGCTCGCAAGTCGAAGAGTCGCCGCATGCGCTTGGCTGAACGTGAGGATGAATTGCGTTTGGAAATACTGGCAGCTGCCTGGGAGGCTTGGAGAGATCGCTTCCGTGAGAACCGGCTTCGAGATCTGGCAAGTTAGGTTCCTGCCATCATTAAATCCGCACGCTCATCCATCACACGCAGGAATATCAGGCTATTATTCAAAATCAAAGCAGCCTTCTTTATAGGGTATTCGTCACCTGGTATTCACGCAGCAAGGTGGGTTCACCCTGGTGCGTAGAACGCCCTACTTACACACTACCAGTCTGTTCCAGGCATCCGGCTATATGCAACCCATCTCAAGACTAAATCGTGGGGTAGGTGGCGTGCTGCCATGCCCTTAGCGGTACAAGCCCGCAAGGCTCGGGAAACACACACAAACCGCGTCCTATGTACGTTCCAGATTTTACCGAGAGAGAAATATGTAACTTTGTGGCCTAGCGAACATGTTTGAGAGATGGAAGGACGCTCAACGGTCGAAGATTGCACTCAAGGCCGTTGCGTGAGTAGCAGTCTGTCTGTCTGCCAGATGATGGAGTTACAACTCCCCACAGACGCGCCCGGTGCCTTCGGCTGCCTAGCCCCGGCTATAAACCTCCTGCCTCCGGGCAACAGCCACACGATACACTACATTTGCGACCGCTGCTGCATCGGCCACTACGTTCCCAGATCTCAGGGACCACAGACGCTGCGTCAAAGGAAGACGAGCTCCAGACTGTTACCAAACCTGCGCCGGCCGTACGCATCAGAGAGATCTCAAGCCTGCTTGGATCACGCCCTGGGACATTACGTGTGGGTGCTGCGACTACGGAATACCCATCACCTGGAACGGAGGTTCCGGTAAATACTGATGACAGGCGGGATAGACTGTGGAATGAACTGCGTGGCGCACGTCTTCATGGTTTAACTGGTGACAAGGCAAAGTCTAGATAGGGATTGAGCATTTTTATTGGCTTCCGTGCATTTTTGGGTCTACTGCACCGTGTATTGTATGTACCCACCTGTATCGCTACGCATGTCCCCTCTGTTACCCATCCATGACACGGACGCTACGAGTTGCGGTAATATTGCCAGCCGACCCAGTTGGCGATGACGAAGTATGTGGTGGTGGGAATGAGCATGACGAACCAGTACTTGTAGTGTGTGTCTTGCGCCAGTATGTCTAGGATCTTGAGCCGAATTAGATCCATCACAGCGAGCGTAATATGCCACTGACCCAAAAACCAGTCTTGGGAAAAAACGCGCTGAACAATGTTGCGTAGGCGCCAAGAAGCAGCAGCAAAAAGGATACCACCACGAGACCGTGGCCGGCATTTAAGTTCATGGTTCAAAGCGCGTCGAAACGACTTCACATAAGCAGCGGCTAGCACCAAACATCAAGCTATTATAATAGAATACACTGGATGCGAGCTTGTACTAGACATGTACTCAGAGCAAAACAATGATACAAATTCGACGCAGGAAAGATACGAAAAAAGAAAACGGCGTTACCGTAAGCCACGCCTTTCAGAACGGCCTGGCTCGCTTCTGAGATGACGGGTCGCCGTCACCCGGTTTGCGTTTCCCGCCAGCTTCGACCTCGGAGCGCGAGTCTGAGACAGGGAAGTGGTGCGCATTGTTGTCGGATGCGACGGTCGGCTTGCGTGCGGACGTTCGCGTCGTACGGGGACCGCAGGTGTCGGATGGCCCCGGGGTATGATCGGGGCCGGAGACGCTGAGGGAGGCGGTTTGGCTGTCTATGGACGCGATGCCGCCGGCGCTGGAGTCGTTGGACGCGGCCTGGGAGGGGGGGCTATTTGACAAGGAAGGCATAAGCCTGCGCTTTGGGGGCGCGGGCGGGCTGACAGGCGGGGGACGCGGACCCATGCTGGGCGGGGGCTCCAGGTCCAATATGCGCATCGTGCCGTGGTCGTAGCGTTCAGCCTGGAACGTAGGCATGGAATACTGTGTGGGGGGCGGTATCTGCTCGGGGTCGAGCTGTGTGATGGCCGTGCCGTAGGGATCGAGGGAGGAGTGCTTGCCGCGGAGGAACTGGCTCTTGCCGGTGCGCTTCTTGACTTCGTCGACGATGGCGTCGAGGCCCTTGCCGGTGACTAGGGCGTCCTCGTCTGTCTCGTCGTCATCGTCGGCGGACAAGCGGGGGTCGCGGAGTCGACGTGCGAGGGCGGCGCCGACGGCACGCAGGCGGGGGTCGTGCTCTGCGAGGACAGAGACGGCCTCGGCGCGGCGGGCCCAATATGAGAACTGGGTATTGGACCAGCCCGAGAGGAGAAGGACGGTAGAGCGCGTGAGGGTGACCTGACCCGTGGGCGCACGCGGGTAGGGGTGCGTGAGCGACTTTAGCGGGTTGTATGGGTGGGGGACGTAGGTCCTCAGGATCTCCTTGACGACCTCGACCTTGACGAGAAACTCGATTGCAGAGACCCCGGACTTTGCGTCGTCCTCATCGCCCGATTTACTCTTTCCTTTATTCTTTGCTTTTGCGCCTAAGCGACGCTCGAACAGGCGGGAAGAAAAGGTCTCCCATTTGTCGGCACCGAGCATGTCGCGTAGGAAGTCTTCTGCGTAGGGATCTGCAGTGGAGGGCGTAGAGGGCTTGGCGGGTTTGGGAAACGAACGCGTCTACGGAAAAGTGAGCGGGACGCGAAGGGACGACTGGGAGGATAGCCTGCCTACCTTGCTGTCAAAGTTGATAATCGCGTCGTCTGGATTCGGATGGACGTGCTCGGGGGGACGACGGACGAGCGGGGGAGCTGGGGGAACGGGATCCGAGCGAGAAGACGAAGGTACAGGGCGCAACGACTGCGACAGAGCGACCTGGTGCTGGAAAGGCAGCTGCGACTGTGAGTGAGGATGGTGCTGCTGGTGCTGCGGCTGGTCGTCAAGCATGATAGTAGGAGCGAGAATGTACTGGAGATCCATGGCGGGGCTTGCAAAAGGCGACGGTGGGTAAGAAGGGAAGAAATGTGGGTCTGTAGACAGTGGGTCTTGTAGTGTTGGGTCTAGGGGGAAGGGGTCGTGAGTGCTGAGGGAGTCGTCCACCGCCAGGGTGGTGGTTGTGATCGAAGGCATGGTCTGCCTTGTGCCGCGAGCGTGTTGTTAGCACTGTGCGTAGTTTAATGAAGAGGCGTGTAGAACGCGTAGGACAACGAGCACGGGGTGCTGGAGGACGGCGGGGACGGCGTGCGGTGGCGGTTGGGCGCAGGCCTGTCTCTGTATTTGGAAGCGCCCAGTACTGCCTTTTCCACGACGACACGGTGACGATGGCTGAACAGCAACAGTACTGTGCTTACTTGCGATAAGCGGCGTATGCTGACCCCGTCCTCAGCGTCGAGCGCACCGACGAGGAGGGAAAACCTGCCGTCGAGGGCGACCCCCCGCCCGTCCTACCTGCGCCGCACATCGACCTCTCTATCTCGATGGACTCGATTCTCGAGGCGGGCGTGAGGTGAGAGAGGGTTCGACGTCGTCGTGCTTGCGCTCACTGCTCGCAGGGACAACGCCAAAGAGGCAGAGAAATTGGAGAAGCTCTCGGAGGAGAACGAGAGGCTCGACGAGAAGCTCAAGGTGCGGGCTGCTCGCCTTGGCCCTCACCGTTTCTCTCACCTCTCACCTACCCTCGCAGGAGATGCAGGACCGCCTCGCCGCTGCAGAGCAAAGGTCGAGGGAGCTCGAGGCGAGACGACGCTCCCAGGTGCAACAGAACTGAAATTAAGCTGTATTGTTGCGAGTACTACCTATGCCACGTCGTCGACGGCGACGAGCTGCCTATGTTATCTACTGCGAGTTCCGTCACCTGCGAGTTCTGTTGCCTGCGACGAGTTCCGTTCCCTACATAACCTACTTAGCCTTTTCGAGAATTACCTTTTTTCGTAATGTGGCGCCAGAATCGGTGATCTGGCTCTTGCCGCCGCCGCATCGTTAGCGTTAAATTCGCGGGGAACGAGAGCGTCTAGTGTTTGTGAACCTCTTGCTCTCGACCTCCATCTTCCTATAGTATTTCTTGCCATGCCGCCGCGTTCTCGTCCCACCTCTCGTCGCGGGTCCATCGACCCCCAGCTCCTCGTCCCCATGGACAAGTGAGCCTCAACTCTTGTGCAGGCCCTCATCCTGCTCAACTCCTTTCAGAACCCTCGCCGGCACAGGCAGGGGGGACGAGTTCAACGTCATTTTCATTGGTGCCGGGAACATCATGTTCGGTGAGTCCCATCCCTCTCTGCACCACACTGCACGTCCTTATCCTCCACTAGGTTCCCCAGAGGGTCCGTGGAATCACTCTTTCCGTCTAGAACAGTGCGTATTCTCTGCCCTGTCCATTCTTGCCCTCACATCTCTGCAATACACCCAGCAAACTCGGCCCCCGGCTTAAAGTCGTCGCACTCATCGACCCAGCCGTCGACCGTGCGGCCATTGTTCTCCAGAAGAAACGAGACTCATTCGTGGTTTCCGCGTATGCTAACACGCGTATATTTAAGACCCTCGACGAGTTTGTCAAGAGCACTACTCCGGAAGAGGCACCCCAGTATGTCACCTGCCTTCAAATGTCTCGCCCCGGCTAACTTTCCCCGGCAGAGCTGTCATTGTCGGCTGCCCCCCTGCTTTCCGTGGATCCACCAGTCCTGGCCGTGACCTGGAGCTCCAGATAATCAAGCACTTTCCTGGCGTCCCGCTTTTCGTCGAGAAGCCTGTCGCGACGGGTGCCCGCGACGGTGTCGAAGAGGCTTTCGCCGTCGCCAAGGCTATCGATGACTCTGGGGCTATTTGTTCCGTCGGGTAAGTGGTGGGACGTGCATCGCTACATAGTTCTTGCTCACCTCTTTGTGTTAGGTATATGCTGCGATACCTCCGCGCGGTCCAGATGATGAAGCAGATAATTGAGGAGAACAATTTGACGGTTATGAGTACGATCGCGCGGTATGCTTGCGCATATGAAGCAATTGCAAAGGAGGACTGGTGGGACAAGGCCCGGAGGTCGGTCTTCTCTCTCCGCCTCGTGTTTCATGCTGATAATTAAGCAGCTACGGCCCTATTATCGAGCAGGGCACGCATTTCTGTACGTGCACTCTCACGGCCTGCTTTGCTTGTATGAGTCTTATCATGCGGCACAAGGCGACCTTTCCCGCTACTTTGGTGGCGAGGTCGACATATCCAGTGTTGTCGCACATTCCCTTGAATGGCACGAGAATGCCGGTCGCCTGTCCAAGATCCCGATCGACGAGTCCAAGATTAAACCAGAGAACCGCATTCCGCGTGTGACCAGTGCGACTTGGTGGGTTCATGCATGAAAAAGGCAACGAGGCCCCCGATACTGATATACTGCGGTCATGCAGGAAATATGAGAGCGGTGCGGTGGGCAGCATGACGCACGTAGTTGCGTTGCAGGGCACAAACTACAGCTGTGAGCTCGAGGTCTATGCTGACGGCTACTCCCTCAAGTGAACCCTTCACCCCGTCACATCTTCATCTCCTCGCTCACCTCTCCTGCCAGGCTTGTAAACCCATACGTTCAGCCGACGTTGTACGTTCGAGCCCCAGGGGATGATTATGAGCAGGTGCACAGGTTCGAAAATGACGATCCCTTCTTCTCGGAGGTAAGTCATTTCCCTGATTCCGGAGGTCCATTCCCCTGATCACGGGGTTTTCGCCAACTTCTACTGGACCAGGTGTCAAATTTGATAGACGTTATCGAGGATGGGCCTGAGTCTGCGGAGATATTGAGCTCATACGAAGGTTAATATCCCTTTCGATCCCCTTCACGCCCCTAATCACTAACAAACCCCTGTCCCACAGATGCTTGCAGGACATATGAATTCACGTGGGCAATTCGCGAGGCTAGTGAGAAGCACAGGAAGTGAAGAGTTCGTAAGGGTAGAGACAGTGACATTAGTACATTCGCGCAAGCGCAGTAATCAGAGTAGACATGGCTGACGTGCTACAGTTAGCCGACGTATTTAGTGATCTCTTAGTATCTTGGAGTGACAGCAGCAATACACGGCGTTGTCGGCTCCACTGTCGTTAGGCTCACCTCGTGGTCATCAAGAAATAGTGCATGCACACTTCCAACAATATCATCAGTCAGCGCCGACAGCCGGTCGTTTCGACGTGGTTGCTCCTTCTGATTCGTCCTTGGCCTCGCGTTTCCGTTTTCGCGCTTTGGCCTTGGCAGCGTCATTGTCCCACTCCTGGCGTAAGTGTTCCTTCAGCTTAGGGATGGCCTTGAACGCCTCATCGCACCGCCAGCAGACGAGGTCTTCTTTCAGCAAGGGTTCATACTGCGCCTTGCTGAGCTTGGACATCTGTTTCATGTGTTAGAGAGCCTCGCGCGGCAACATGAGTGATCAAGTGCGCGAACGGTATCATAGTACGATGGGGTCGCATCAAACCAGGCGAGCACCTCGTTCAGGTGCAGAAAGAACCCGAGCTTAGGATGAAACGAGTTGTAGTGCTTCTTGTGCTTTAGCTTGTCTGAGAACAGGTCGGACGCAATGATATGGAGATGGAGGTGTCTGCAAAGAGTGGTCAAAGGCCTGCCACAGGAGCAGAGAAAGACGGAGGGTACTCCATGGATGCTTTCAGTCAGGCAGATGAGTGAGGGTACTTAGGCTCAAACGGGAGGAACTGGATACGTTACGGACAGCGTGAAAACCTGCATATATAGGCCATTCAAACCCGAATCGCTTCATCATTTCCTGTTTGATGGTGCACTTGACATCCTCCGCGTCTCGCGCGAGGCCCTCGAGACATGCGCGTGCCCCGGCCTTGTCCCATCGCAAGAGCGCTTTCAGATTGGTGGTGTTGGTCTCGGTCAGAGGTGGTACTATACGGGGCAGAAGGAGGAAGTGGAACGAGTTCGACTTGGGGTAGAGGTCAAAGATGGTGAGTGAGCTCGCGGTATAAGTGAAGAGCACGGACGCAGGAAGAGAAGACGGGTCGGCCTTAGAAGCGTACTTTCGAAGGATGGTAAGGTTTGCCATGGATATGTTGAGGAAGAGGCTGTCAGCCTGATGGAGACGAGACGCCCATCGGGGCTGAGTGAGCCAGCTCGTCGGATCAGCAACTATACAACTCCACCTACACCTACCGAACACTTGCCATGGAAAACGACCAGGTCAGTAGTCCAAGCGCAGTCAATGATAATCCGACTTACAGTTCTTGTAGGGTGTTCTTGTCGATCTCTACGTTCCGCGCAAATGCGCTGCCACTAGTCAGTCTTCTGTGGCGGTTGACTAGAAACATGCTGGACATACTGACTTTGTGCGCCCAGACCGTCTGATCACCTCTAAGGATCATGCGTCTGTTCAAATCAGCATCGTTGATGTCGATGCGGAGGGCAAGGCGATGTCGACGTCTACATCTTTTGCGCTCAGCGGGCAGGTGCGGGCAATGGGAGAGAGCGACGACTCCATCAACCGATTGGCTACAAAGGCTGGCTGTAAGTCCTCCCGTGGACGGGATTGATGCGTTGACGCGATCCTCACTTTTCTCTAGTACTTCGGAATGTCTGGAGTTACCAAAAATGATATGATCGTCTAGATCTTTGCGTCGCACTCAATACACTGTTCTTCTTTGCATTGTCTACTACGTTTTCGTGCGAGGGCTATGCCGTGTATCACGTCGCCACAGGGTGAGATCGACTCGAAGCTTCACCTCTCGTGAACTCCTCATCTCAGTCAACCCATATGGAGTTGTCACTGGATTCTGTCCTTTCCTACTCGGTGTACTCTTTCGACCTGACGTGCGCGCGCAAGAAGTCCGATCGTCTCAGCTGCAGGATTGCTGCTGAGTTGTCTCTCGTCTCGTTTCATGCACCAGGGCACGAACCGTGGATCGAACATCTTACATCTACTGGACTGGAAGCTGAATTGAGT
>QFFB01007378.1:0-11834 GCA_003316465.1 Ramaria cf. rubripermanens
TCCTTACTTTCACAATACATGATACAATAACTTTGCGGTTAGGTTCTTAGCAGGAGCGGTTAGGTTACTTTCATAGATATTCCCTGGCGCGACATCCCGATGGGCGACGTTGTGACGAATTCATCCCTGCCGACGTCATCCTTGTCAGCAGCTCAGAACCGGAGGGACTTTGTTACATCGAGACGAGTAACTTGGACGGGTGCGTATTGAATATATCCGGTAGCATCTGTTATTTATGTTGATAGTGTCCATGCAGCGAGACAAATCTTAAGATCAAGCAAGCGTCCCCACAGACGGCCAGTCTCACCCCCCCGCAGCTCGTGCAGCGTCTCGTCGGAAATCTCCGCTGCGAGCAGCCCAATAACTCGCTCTATACATTTGAAGGGACATTGGATCTGCGTACGGAAGTCGGCGGTCCAAAGCAAGTAAGCAGTCTATCTTTTTTTATTTGCAGAAAATACGGCGTCGCTTGCTCGCATTGCCATGGTGGTTAAGGTTCCTAGGCCATAGCTGACAACGTTACAGGTTCTGTTAGGCCCAGATCAAATGCTCCTCCGCTGCGCTCAACTTCGCAATACACCATGGTGTTATGGCCTTGTCGTCTTAGGACACGAAACCAAACTCATGCGGTGAGCTTACATCCTACGCGCCTGTTTGAAAAGAGACGCTAACACTGCGTTCAGCAACGCCACGGCTGCACCGATCAAGCGAACAGCTGTCGAGCGCCAAGTAAACGTGCAAATTGTATTCCTTTTCATCCTGTTATTAGCGTTAAGCTTGGGGGGTTCGATTGGGAGTGTTATCCGTGTGGTAGGTTTTATTTGTTCTGTTCATGTGTCGCACGATGGTGGAGATGCACACGCCACGAAGTATCGCTCGGAGTGATGTTTAAACTGATTTATTTCCTCTTTAGTGGTTTTTTTTTGACAAGCAGTGGTATCTCGACGAACAGAACACCACTGCAAATAGAGCGCAGACTTTTATCGAAGGTAAACTATTTTTTATTCGTTCCGACTTACAAAAACTAATGTCGCAATTTACAGATATTCTCACCTTTGTTATACTCTATAATCATAAACTTCATCTTGTTTGCAAGGCGATAAACGTAAAACCCTTACTGTCAGATATGTCAGCCAAAGCAAGGTACATAGAAGGCGCTACCCAACAGATTTTCTGATAAGACTTGGTCAGGATGAGCGAAAAAGGTTTGGTGCCCATCCTAGTGATAGCATAGAGTCAGCAGACACCAACAAAATCATGCTCTTCCTATCTGGGTCTATTAACCGGACCTTCCTTGACCCGGGATTGAATAAAACGTTTCTGAAGCATAGTGAATGAATTAAACTGGATTATTGGGCAGAGAATTCAGCGCAGGAGCCTGCAAGCGTGGTGGGTGGGAGCGCTGCTCTGAATCAAGAGCCCATCATGTACGTCAAATTACGCTGTCCGACTCTGCAACAGAGCACACAGGTCAAGGGAAGAGCTAACAAAAAAGCCGGTGTGCAGGTTGAGCGAAGACGTGCGCGAAGACTCAGTTGGCTTGCTGTGATACTCCGTGACAACGGCGGAAACCGATCTCATGGGACAACTTTATCCTTGTGGGTGGCGTGTATGCCGTCCAGAGCGCTGATAACGGGTGGCGAGGCTTCCCCTGTCCCCTGCCGGATGCCTCCAAGCATTCCATGACGTGGGTGAATATTCCAAATCAGCAGCATCGGCCTGATTATCACAACACTACAGGGCCTTGGGGGCCTCAACGGAATCGACCTCTGTGGGGAATGATAATTAGAGTGGCAGTTACTGAAAAGGCGCTCACCGTAAGTTCGACGGGACAACTTGAAGTACAAGATAATTGAGGGCGTACACGGGGTGCTGGCATCCGGGTCGTCGATGCCGGGTCGAAGTGAAAGCGATGGAGATGATGCCTGATCTGCAGGAAACATACACTCAGTAGTTTTAAAAAACTCTAACCTGAAAAGCGGCTGACGGAAAGCATGGATCGCCTGCTTCTAAGATTATCGCCGGTAGCATCCCGCCTGATATGTCGCTTGTCTCGGGCGATATAAGAGGTTTAACGAGGCCGTATAAGGTGTAGATGACGGAGCGCAACTGAAACACAGATTACGCATAACGTTTCGTGAGGAACGTCGCATGCTCCTTTCTCGCTGCTGGCTTCCCTTTGAGGGATATGGCTGTCCACTGTGCTGTATGTCGATCGTGATGATGCATTGGGCGGGGTGGTTATGTGGATCTTCTCATTCATTGTCAGAAGAAGTTGCGGGATGAGAGAGACGAGCTAGGGAACACGATATCATTGTTGTAATGGTGGGAGGGCAATGATTTGGCTGAGAATCTTATTGTTCAAAAGAGAGAGAATGGTGGATACGCAGATGATTTCACCTACATAATAATTCTTCACACGTTCCACGTCCTCTCCGTGCGCTTCTATATCGGCCTTGAGACGCAGGGTCGCCTAAAGCTTGCGCTGTTTCTCTATTCGTGATGAATTCCTGTGAGTTTCATGGAAGTCTGCATGATTGTCCGGAGCAGAATGGCCTCCGTAATTGGGCGACAAAACATAAGACCCTTGATGGATACGCTCATGCGGTGTCTGAAACTGCAACATATTACTAAGTCTAACGTGACCAGGGGTGAGGCTCTGGAAGGTGAGTTGGTATCAAACTTGTCAGTGCCACGGATGTGTAAGCGCCTTCGTACCGCAGTGGACTGACCTAACCACACGCAGCGCACCATCACCCTTCAATCGCTTCTTCATGATAACCCGAGACCAGCATCGATTACGGCCAAGCAGAACGAACTCAAAAGAATGAATCCGGGGGTTGCGGTTTCGATTTTGGTCGGCAGCCGTCCATATGCACATTCGCCATATCAGCCGGTCATGAACATGTGACAATATGCATGAGAATATGGGCAAGTCTAACCTGTCGATCTTGCGATAGGTTACGTGAGGCTAGCTCTATAGGGTTGCCTCGAACCTCCCGGGCGCGAGCTGTGAGACAATCTTGTCAACTTTGACATTCAAATACCCTGAATAGGGGGATGATTTTGGCAAAAAAGAACAACTCTCGGGCGCATGCGTCGGGTGGCTGCAGGATTCGATGTAATCATGTCAGTGCTATGGCACTGTAAGGAGTCCTTTCAGGCCGACGTGGAACAACCTGGTAGCACACACTACATCATCAACTCGAACGTCAATTGGACCCCCATCTCAACCTGAGCATGTCATTGATGACAGCAAGTCAGAATGAACTTCAGAATTATTTTGTGGTCGTTTCATATTTCGCCAACGTGCATATCAGCAGCCATCCATCGCAGCGTAATCAGCTGGCCATGAACAAATGGATATATGGGTAAATGCCTACTTTGTCCGCCCTGGCAACCTTCACTTTCCTACCACAAATTTACGTAAAGGTAGGTGAGTTTGCGGAGACTCAGGGGGACGTCTGTTAGGGAAAATTTGTTCAGTGTTATGGCACTGTCGATCAGGGTCAGAGTGCACCACTGAGAATTGATCACCTGCACCGAACCTTTGCTTCCAACTTTTCCCTTAGAACATAACCCTATCACTGATTACGGCAACTAAAACAAGCGTCGATTGTATCTATCTGATACTTGGAGGTTTAGATCTTGTACATATCAAGTGTGGGACGTCAGCAGTCTTCAGAAGCCCAATCAGCTTGATACAATCAAATGAAAATATAGGCAAATGCTCACCTCAGCTAACCTGGGTATCATCAGATCTTTATCTTTTTTAATGAATAATAAATATTCATTGTGCCTTCCAGTGCCATGGCTCGAGGCTGCGTGCGTTCAGGGTGCCTCGTTGACACCGTTGACAGGTGTTCTGCGCTAGACTTAAGAGCTTTCGTACAACTCTTTCCAATGTGGCAACATGTGAAATAAGATTGCAGCGTGTCTATCTAAATGGTCATGGTGCCTTTTGGTCCATTGCACTGCGAAAAGGATGATAAGCACTTACAGTACATATGACAGCTTATGGGTGAGCGCTGGTGACATACCTGTGACTGCCACCTTGTAACGCGCCGGCCCTAGCTTGACCATCCGCACCGCTTGTATGATCCTAGCTTTACCTTATCCGTCTAGAATCTGATGGCATGTACAGGGAAAACGTACCCTGCAACGTCCTCTTTGAATTCTACCACTTCTATGTAGATCGGCGGCGTGCACTTCAGAATGGAATTTCGGAATCACCCTCTCAGTCAGACATATTCAAACTCTGTGGGTCGGTTGTTTCTTTCGAGAAAATGACAAACTTGTGTTGTATGGCTCTACACACTCAAAAAAACAGACCCCATTGTCCTATGAGTAGTTACCTCCGCTCATTACTTGACTCTCCTTACTATCAGTAAGTTGGATTCTAGGAACGCGCGAGAGAAGTATCCATTTACAGGTTGCGGTAACTTCGAGCTTCCGTGTCTGAAAATTATGACATCCTCCGACACATCCGGAGACCACCACAAATGTCGTGCCCTAAAAATTGCCAGGCCTCATGGTCGCCCAGAGGCTCCAATCTACATGCGTGCAGTGGTTGCTGCGCCGGAAGGCCCGGGATTTGTTTACTCTAATTGAATTCCTTATTAAAACTTCACAGTTTCAGTTGATCATTGCCAACTGTCACTGATTGCAATAGGAACCTGAAGAACACCGGGTATGACAGAGAGCGCAAATTAGGACTCGTGAGATCCCTTGATTCACATTTCATATCTTACCGGCTGTGATGTCGTTCATTAGTGTATAAAACGGCCAAAGTCTCGCATGGTACAATGTGAACTTGGGTCTCCCTAAGCTACTTCATCGATATCACAGACCTCCCATCTGTCTACCTTGACCGACACGATACACCTGTTTTTTACGACAATCAAAGCAACACTGTAGGTTCATAGATCCCTGTTTAAAGTAATATCATTAGGGATTAACACTATATTCAGCGAACCCTATCCTCAGCGGATACGTCTTTCTAAACCCAACAACACCCCAAGTTACTTTCAAGGTAAAACCTAGTCCTTCATCAGTACGGCTTGTTATCGAAATACTAAAAAAACTTGAATCCTTCCTTTAGTTCTTTGACCATGTCGTCCAACTATCAGATCGGAGTCTGGCAAACTAACAACAATGCGTCCGCCACCGCGATGGGTAAAAAGAACAAAAGGTCGATCGCATATACTACAGAGGAGACCGAACGCCCCCTTGTACCGGTCGGGTTCAAGATGCTCTCTATCAGCCAAAACAAAGCCAATGCCTTCCGTGTTGGTGGCAAGGCATTTACGAATGATGTCTATGAGGACAAATTCACCATGAATATCGATTCGAGGGACCAAACACAATTGTTCAACGGCGGGGCGATGTGGTTCAAGTACGGTTCCGGCGACGCCGATCTTCAGTCTGGCACTGTGAGTGCGGACAACGCAGCAAGCCCAACTACCAGCGTTGTGAAACGAGTAGTCTTCCCAAACACGTACAACACCCAGCCGAAGGTGTTCGTCGGTCTCAGTGGTATGGAACTGAGCGTCGAATGGCACATGCATGTATACGCCACGGATGTTGACGTGAATGGCTTCACGGTCCACTTTGACCCATTGGGTGCCTCTTACATGCACTGGGCGCAAGTGAACTGGGTTGCATTCCCCGCCGACCGTCCAGATATGACGACGGGGACGTTCAGCAGTCACGACAACGGTAATTTCAACGGCCAGGTCAATCTCAGACCCGCTTTGTCGGCCTCCCCTCAAATTTTCTACGCCCTGTCAAAGTTCTATTCTGAAAAATCGCAGAATCTGGAAGTCAGGCTGGATGTGTCTAATGTGTCGGCATCAGGGTTCAACTGGAAGGTTAACACCGTTGGGTCGTCGAGGAATTACAATGTCAGCGGGGCTTACCTGGCGGTAGTGATTTAAAGAGGGCCATCGAGTTAGGGCCAGGAAATACGTAACTGGTTACACGGAGCGCAACCTCCCCAAGTTTTCTCTACTCATGAGTGGTCGACTCACAATTCTTGTCTCTCTATAACCCTGTCACCACACGGAGTTCAACCTCCGAACGAAATTTTACTGAATCATGTACTTGCTCTTCTTGATTGATTGCATTACTATGCCAAATTTGATCTGGGCTCTGGTTCGCGTCATCGGTCAGACTTTATCAACGCGATGTGAGTTGCTGAACCACGGTACAGTGTCCCTCTTACAATACCAGCAAACTGAATTAAGGCCATCCATCAACTCAACGGGTCCGATGTCGTTGCCGAAATGCGCTTCCTGCGGGAGTGCATTTAGTTTCGTGCCTGCGTGCATTGCGTAGACCCTACTCGGCTCGTCGATCAGTGTAACGACGATCTTGGAATACACTAGCATGATGAGAGGTAGCAATTATTTTAAACTGCAAGGTACGTACACCGCACTTCACCCTAAATACCTGACGTAGAAATTCGGAAGAATTTCTACGTATCCACGAAATATCCTCAATGTTTTCTCCAAATAGCGCGGGGGTGAAATTTAGGTCAATGTCGACATTTCTACCAAGTTCCTGCTACATATTAACCAAGGATCGCCCCGAGATACTTAATTTAAATATAATTCTGGTAATTTAGCAGGGCCGCGCCAGCTGCTGCTCGCGCTCAAGATAACAAACAAATAAATATAGGATGTAAAAGCTAGCTATTTGACACCACAGTAATATATTACATGTCCCAGACAAGATGCAAGAGCTACTGTTGGTCCTAGCTACTTGTGCGTGCGTGCGTGCGTGCGTGCGTGCGTGCGGGCGGGCAGTGGTCATTGAGTGGACATCGTCCCAAAATGGGGATGATATTGCCAGAAGTGCAGCGCTGCATGGTCATATCAGCGGACTATATGAGTAGAAACTAAATACAGCTCACTGTGACGTTGTTGAAGGGGTTTGAGGGACAGTGCTTGTTCCTTGCGACTGTCCCGATGCCTAAGCAATCATTTACGATGCCACGCCGCACTGGCGCGATTTTCCCACCACACCCAGCTTCTAGCTCATTGAAGAGAAAGCTAGACAAAGACCAAGGTGAAGAGGATGCAGAGGAAGAGGAAAATAGGCCCATCTCACCAAAACCGAAATGCATATTTATCCGTCCAGCACCAATCCTAGGTGCTTCCTCTGGTTCGGCAACGAACGGTTTGCCTGTGAATATACCACAGGGTGTATTAGCAGCTAACAAAGGGATCACGGGTATGAAAGGCCTTACTGATGCACTGACCGAATTGCAGGCCACAGTTGCTGCCATGAAATCAAAGGGTCAGGATCTTGACGCTATTTCATTGCCAGCGCTTGAGAATCACGTCAAAAAAGCGGTTAATATTGGAGAGAACGTACAGCTGCAGATGAAAACCCTTCGAACCGCCCATGAAGAACTTGCGGCTACCGTGGAGAGCCAGGAACAGGACCTGGTGAAGATCGAGGGACGTATGGAGTACACGGAACGTATAATCAATGAATTGATAGAACAGTTGAATGCACATACTGCCGTCAAGGTGAAGGAGGAGGAGAAGAAGAGTGCTGCAAAGAAGACTAGAGGGAAAGGAAAGCAGACCAAATCAACCAAAGTTGATGCTGACGAATCCGATGGTGATGATACAACGGTCAAAGCCAAGCGGAACAATAATTTCAATGTAAGTAGCAATCAGCATGGCATATGAGGCTATACTTACCTAGATAATTGCAGACTCATTCGAATTGCTTTCTATCGCATCATGGGGATCGAACAACATAGTGGCACATTGAAGTGTGCTTTGCAGCGTGGGTATCGGGTCAAAACGCAATGTGACGATGGCAATACCGAAGAATTTCTATGTCCAAACTTTGATGGCACATGGAACACCAATGCCAGTTGGCATGCTTGTGTCTTGAACATTGTGAGAGCAAATGCTGTGGGATGGGGTCGTGGCACTCTTTCCGAGAAGGAGTTTGCGACATTCAACAATGTTGATGTTCTGGAGCAACTTTCAACGGTTTTCAAAGGTTGTAAGAATCGCTATAAAAGACAGCGTAAGGAGGAGGATCATAAAGTTGCGGATGATAAGGATAACAGACGCGATGGCCGCAAGAGCCGTGTGAGTGACTACTCGGTTTCAACTCACCATATTTTGACACACTTGTTCCCTATTCAGAAAGCAATAGCTCGGCATGATGTACGCATTCTTGTGCCTGAGCTTGAGAGCAGCAAATATGACTGGATGTTATGCCACAATACCAATCAAGCGATGAGAGCCAATGGGATGAAGTGCTGAGTGAAAATACAGGTGAAGAGACGGGCGATAAAGTTGTCAGGCGTATTAGAAGTGACAAAACCGTGGCTTTCAAGGCCCCCCACCTATCGTTCTTCTGATGTGAGTACACTGGCTCTGTGGAAATGATTACGGACTCATCTTATTATGCCTCAGACTGCAGAGAATTTTTATGATCTTGACACTGCGCGTACTACTGAGCAGAAGAAGAAGAAAGCAAAAGTAAGCCAGGGCGCACCTTTCCATGCCACTGTTGTCGGCCGCCCTGCCGAGAAGGATCTGCCAGTCGTTGACAAGAATGCAAACCAAATCCGTAAGGAGTTTCTGGATAAAAAATGGCTGGCTGCACGTGAGGATGATCCAGATGATGACACAAATTTACACATCTATGATAGCAGGGAGGAGGAGGCAGAGAGGAGACAGGAGGAGGAAGAGTTCCAAGAGCACGTATAATTTCAAGCCGAGTTCAAGCAACCGCAGTCACAAGCAGGTCAAAACATTAAACTGGGGTATAATCATTTTGGAGTTCAGACAAGTGAGGCCGACGACACTAATGAGATGGGTCATGAGGATGAACAATATCAGGAGCAGGAGCAGGAGCAGGGCAAGGGCAAGGAGAAGCAAATAGTGCCAGTAGACCAAATCCAGGTAGGTGTGCCACCGGGGTGGGTTATTGATCCGCAATTGCTGTAGACTTTTAGAACACAAGAGCAGGAGACTTTGCCTTCTCTAGGTTCATATTCTGTTGTCACTCCGTTTTTTGTTGTTCTCGTTTCATAGTATTGACACTGTCCGTTTTACCGTAGTTGGTATTTGATAACCAGTACTTACAGTAAGATCCCACGCTATTCGGTTTCCTCATTAAAACCTACATCATTCTCCTGCTTGAACTGTTAAGGGTATTAGTAATATGCATATGCAGCGGAAAGTGTAACAGTACATGATCATGAGGAAATGTGATCCAGTAGTCGTTGTCACCTAGTGAGAGAGGACATATGACAACTTGACCACTGAGCTCAGAAATGTCGACAACACGTTGAGGGCCCATAACCTCAGCAAGCCATGTCCCGCCTGCAAGATCAGCAACCCTACCAAACATGATTAGAATGCAATCATTAGCGGTGGCCCTTACACACCAGATATCCCATGGAAAATCTGAAGACTCTGGTACAGGAGCCAGAGGATGGACAACTGCACATCGTGTTTCAAGTGCAGCTGACGGTGGGGAAACTGGATGGCGTTCATGAGAGATTGCCAGGAGGTAGTCAATTTGTACTGGTTTGCGATTGTTGATATAGGTGAAGCAGTACTTGCATCCTTGTGTTGCATGGGCTGCATCGTAACGCAGACCATCTACCTCCAGATATGGCAGGTTCTGTACAACACCAAAAAAGGTCTCGCTACGCAGCTCGACCCAAGGAGCTTTTTTGGGCAGTTTCAAGTGTTCTAGTTTTACACATTCAGACTTTATAACATTATATAGAATTTGAAAGCCATACCAGAACTTTCAGCTGAGCGGAATGCCGCAAGCATGGCTTGCATGAATCCTCGTGCCTTGTTCTTTGAGACATCAGCATGGAGTTCACGTTCTAATAACGCAATACATGTGAGATCCTCTGTTGTCTTATCGGATATGATCCTGAAACATTCTATCTGAGTATGAGTTGTTAGTATGTGTCATGAGTAATGGTGGGTTAGACTCACAAGATCTTACACCAGCTGGGACTTCCACCATGTTCTCATCAGGGTTGCCTCAAGTTCCCCTCCAGCATGACCGTTGTGATTATACCTACTGAGTGTTCCATTATTTCTCTCATATGCGTTCACCCACCACCCGTAAGCTGGACCAAAGCGATCGAAAATATCTTGGAGGTGCATGGTGAAATGGAAGTAGTGTGTCAAGTGACACCCCATCCGAGCCCAGTCCTGGAACACATTCGAGATCATTGTACAGCCATGCTTCACCTCCTGGGGACTAATGGTATGGCATCCCAGGATCCAAAGTGCCACACATATTTGCAAAACATTATTGTAATGACGACGAAAGTTGCAACTACGTTTGATCTTCTTGGCAGCCTCATAATCATCGGCGGTAGTGTCAGGATCTTGAGCAATGTAAGCCTGACGTTGTTTGGCTAACAGGGTATCGGTCTTGGCTTGAGCCCGTGCCACTTTGGAGGACTTGTTGGAGGTGGGAGCATCTGAGTCTGGGACCACTCCGTCAATGTTCCAAGCATGGAACAGTGCCACAGGGAGGACAGTGATAGCATTACGAAACTGATCAGCCTTGACTGATCCAGTACTGCCTAAAATCTATAAACACTGACTCAGCATTATGTCCACCGAGAATGTACTCATACCTTTGTTGGTGGTCGACTGACCGAACCTGGCCATAGTACTGCTTCCAATGCCACTTCAAAGTTAGCTTGGGGATCGTTATTAGACTTTGGTTCTGAGTTGAACATCCCATCATTGATGAGTATGACTTTGATAACGTGTTTTATAATGCCTGACAAACTGGATAAGTCTTCATCGCAAATGAAATAGCCTGGCACATACCTAGAAACACCATGTGCATGTAATCAAACAGAGAATTCCAAGATGGCAAGAAGCCAGGAAGCTCAATCAATGGGGACCATCGTACTCCTTGTGATTCTGCAATTGCCTCATGGACAGCTTTGGATGCAAATCGTGACCGAAACGCATACTTCACATATCGCCATGGGTTTCGCAAATCAAACCCTATAGGGAAATAATTGGTCACATTAATATCACCTCAATGGTCTCAAAGAATGTACCAGGGATTTCATAGCATGCAGAGCTGATGAGACTCGGGAAAGTCTGTTTACATTGGTCACACATGTGATTCTTTGATGAATGGGACGATGTGCCCCATGTTTTTCTGCTTGCAACAAGATCAGAATTTTGCATGTAGAGTGTGCCATGAATTTCCTGAAGTTCTTTAATACCATGTACACACATCATCTTCCCTGTGTGACTAGGTTGACCTTTTAGCGATGAAATAATAGATAAATACGGACCATGATAGAATGTCTTGAAAAACTCAATCAATGGCTCAAGGATCTCATTCAGTTCCTCTAGCGAGGGTTCGTGTGGACCTGGAATAACACAAACCAATATAGTTTCTTCACTTAGCATCCGGATGCCATGCGGATTATTGCAAATTGTTAAATAGACTGCGCCTGTGGAATGAATACTACCTTTGATTGTTTGAAACCTGTTGCTCACATGGTGTACATGATCAGCACAATAATAGATGAATGAGTTGTTATGCCCACCAGTCGATGTTAATGGCAAAAAGAAGGCCGCATGGCAAGGAAACAAAACACTGACCTAGGTTGCAAGGCCTGACATCTTTCCAGCCTCATTTTCCCCCTTGATGACGCTGGAGACCAGCCTCTGCCGCCTGCCAACCCCACCCATCGTAAATGTCTTGCATTGGCTTGTCGGCAGGCCATGTACACTTCCAGTCATCGTGTGTCAATGGAGGTACATTGCCAACTTCATCGCCTTCTCCCCGCCAGT
>QFFB01007385.1:0-16711 GCA_003316465.1 Ramaria cf. rubripermanens
AATTATTTCCGGAGTTGTGCTGCAGCAGTGTTTACTATTCCAATAAGTCTCATAAATGACACGTTCTGATAGATTGCGGAGTTAGCAATAACACCAAAGTCTTGAAGGGTTCCAAAACAGAAGTGCAGGCACCCTATGTTCCACTTCATACAAACATTCCCATGCCTTGCAAAGTCCTGTGAAGTGTGTGCAAAGTGTACACAGTCCCTTCTGAAGTCTACCACACCCAGTGCCACTTTGGCATTGGGCCTCTTGTTCCAGAGCTGTGTCAATCAGTCCCTTGGGAGCTTCCAAACACCTCCTTGGCCCTGTCTGCAGTCCAGCACCACTGTTGCTTATGTGGGTTGGGCTTCAGAAATATGGGGTTGTGATGCCTGAGGTATATAGCTGTTAGCTAGTGGGCAAAGGTGTTCCTTAGAGTATTCTCTTAGGATACCCCCTTTGCCAGGTATGCCCTTGCATTGTATGTAGTTGTATATGACTTAGGATTCCCCCTTCGCCAGTGTGCCACTTGAGTGTAGAGCGTCTGCCTAGGTTGCCCTCACAAGGCCGAGGTTGGGAAGGCTCGGGTGAAGGAGTTGAGCTGAGTGGAAAAGATAAGAGAAGGTAAAGCAAGAAGAAAAACAGAATGGAAGGCGGAAGGGAGGGAGTTACTAGAGGCGGTCAAGGGGCTGGGGTACAAACTAGATAGGCTAACAGAAGAGGTCAAGGAGGGCAACCAGTTGAGGAGGACAGCAGATGAGGAGTTTTTGAGGATGAAGAAGGAAATTAAGTACCAGAAGTTGCTAAGGATGGTAGTAAATTTGGATGAAGATGAGGAGTGGTAGTGATAGTAAAAGGGCTTGAAATAAGACAGTTTTCTTGGGTTTCTTTGATTTTTTCTGAGACAAGTAAGCTACCTTGCGTCATAGAGATAAGAAATTATAAGTTGGTCAAGGGTCCAGGCTTAGCTGGGTAAGCCTTATGGGAATCGAGTACTAGTTCTGCCATGTGGTCAAGCTCGGAAGTGAGGATCCACAAGGTTTCTTTGTCAGTACCTTTGTAACCAGTCCAGTGTACTATTTATAGCAGCTTACAGCTTTTCCTACAGTTATCGATTTTGGAGCTGAGGATCTCGGACACCTCAAACTTGGGTTTGCCATCGATAATTACCGGGGGAGGTGTGGGTTGGACTTGGTTCAGGATGATGTTGGGCAGGGCTGGTTCAAGCATGGATACATGGAATATGGGGTGAACAGCTCGCATGTGGTCTGGAAGTTGCAAAGTAAAGGAGTGAGTACCAGCTCAGGCAATAATTTCAAAAGGACCCAAGAACTTCTTGGTGAGCTTCTTAGTCAGCTGGGTAGTCTTGAAGTATTGCACTTTGACAAACATGAAGGATTATATTGGGAACTTGGGAGTGGGAAGTCATTTGACATCAGCCAAAGCTTGGTATGCTTGTTGAGCCTTGGTTGTGGTTTGGCAAAGTTCCTGGTGCAGCTCATCTAGGTTGACTACGAAGTCTCATGCTTGGGCTGAGGTGAGGTCACGCTTGGGGTGGACTGCAAGGTTCAGATGGTAACCCTTGTTGGTGAAGAAGGGCGATATGCCAGTAGTCGCACTAGGAGCATTGTTGTATGCAAACTCAGCGAGGGGTAAGAGCGAGGCCTAGTTGTCCTGTTGATAGTTGCAATAGACTCGGAGGTACTGTTATAGGGTTTGGTTAGCATACTCGGTCTATCCATCACCCTTGGGATGATACCCCGAGGTGAAATGCAACCTCATATCCAGGGCTTTGCCTAAGGATCACCAGAAATGTGAAACAAACTCGGAACCCCTGTCCGAGGTTATGTGCTTGGGAACTCTGTGCTTGGAGAAGACATGGAGGACAAAAAGTTAAGCGAGCTCTTGTGAGGTTATGGTGTCAGTGATAGGGATGAATATAACCTGCTTAGTGAAACAATAAACAATCACTAAGATAGCAGTGAAGCTAGATGAAGCGGGAAGCTGCTCAATAAAGTCCATGGAAATGGAATTCCAAGGTTTCTTGGGCACAGGTAATTGTTTGAGTAAACCATAAGGCTTGTGATGTTGAGGCTTGCTGCGCATACAAGTGGTGCATGTCTTGCAATACTCCTTGACAAAGGATCTAATCCCTGGCCAAGTGTAGTCTTGTTGAATCAGTTCCAAGGTCTTGTTGATCCTGAAGTGACCTGAGAGGGGGTGGTCATGCTTGTATCGCAGTATGTGAAGTTGTAGGTCTGGGGCCTCAGGAACATAAGTTTGGTTGTTGAGTAAAAGCAAACCCTCGGAGTTGGTAGTCCATCTCAGGTCCAAGGTTGACCTGAGGTGTAGCTTGGCTACTGCATCTGAAGCAAGGGCGGTGAGGATGTCAGTTTGGATCTTCTCAGTATTGAGTAAGGTGGCTGCTCACAAAACAGTATGGAGCACCTTCGAGAACACAAACTGTACCTCAAACCAGAGAAGTATGAGTTTGAGCAACTCCAGATAGAGTACCTTGGAGTGATTGTGTTGGAGGGCTCAGTGGAGATGGACCCAGTCAAGGTATCCAGAGTGACAGAATGGCCTGCACCTCAGAACAAGAAGGATGTCCAATCCTTTGTCATATTTATCAACTTCTACTGAAGGTTCATCAAGGACTTCTTCCACCATGCCTGTGCCCTGTTCAACCTCACCGAGAAGGGTGTTGGATGGAAGTGGGGAGAGTTGGAACAGGCTGCCTTTGACAAACTGAAGGAGCTGATCACTTCCGTCCTTGTCCTGGCCTTCCCAGATAACTCCTGCCCTTACCGCATTAAAGTGGACTCCGCTGATGCAGCCACCGGAGTGGTCCTGTCCCAGCAATCCTCAGACAGTGGTGGAAATGGCATCCAATTGCCTTCTTCTCCAAAAGCCTCAGTTCGGTTGAGTGGAACTATGAGATCCATGACAAGGAAATGCTGGCAATCATCCATGCACTAGAGGAGTGGAGGCACTACCTCAAGGGCACTCCATGCCAGCTTGAGATCTGGATAGACCACAAAAGCCTTGAGTATTTCTGCATGTCCAAGAGAAGCTGAACCAACAGCAGGCTCGGTGGTCCCTGCACCTGTCCCAGTTTGACTTTGCACTCCACCACTGCCCGGATCGCTCCATGGGCAAGTCCAATGCACTATCCCGCTGTGTGGAACATGGAAGTGGAAGCAGAGATAATGTGGACGTGACCATGCTCCCCCTAGCCCTCTTTGCAATCCATGCCCTCGAAGGAGTAACAGCTACCAGAGCGGAGGCGGAGATGCTCCAAGACATCTGGAGAGAGCTCTGAGATGGAGAGAGGGAAGAGTCGGTGGTAAAGGTGGTGGAGGAGCTGCAGAAGGGGCACTCAAAGTTGGTCCGAACAGCAAAGTGGTCAGAGTGCAAAGGCCTGCTCCACTTCTGAGGCAAGGTCTATGTTCTAGATGGAAGAGTCCTCCACCAGTGTATTGTGTCCCAGCATTATAACACCTGGGTAGCAGGATATGCCAGCAGACGGAACACACTGGAGTTTGTTGCCTGGAATTACTGGTGGCCACAGATGTCCCATTACATTGGTCAGTATGTAAAGACATGTGACCTCTGCCTCTGGACCAAAGCCCATTGGCACCCACCTGTTAGAGAGCTAGCCCCACTCCCAATTCCAGAGTTCCATTGGGACGCCATCAGCATCAACTTCATCATCAAACTTCCAGAGTCCCATGGCTACAATGCCATCATGAATGTTGTAGAATCAGTAAGCAAGGTATCTCACTTCATTCTGACACACACTACGATCACTGCTCTTGGTGCAGCCCAGGTATTCCTTGCACATGTCTAGAAGCTGCATGGACTTCCAAAGCAAGTCATCTCCAACTGAGGTCCGCAGTTGGTAGCAGAGCTAACATGGGAACTCTACCACCTTCTTGGAATACAGCTGGCTGCCACTACAGCCTACCATCCACAGGGTGATGGACAGACAGAATGAGTCAACAAGGAGCTAGAGCAGTATCTCCGCCTCTTTGTCAACAAGAGACAGGATGACTGGGATGAGCTACTCCTGCTGGTGGAGTTCCAGTACAACAACCATGTACATTCCACTACGCAGCAAACCCCCTTTATGCTTGACTCCAGAAGACACCCACAGATGGGCTTCAAACCACACCAGGCCAAGTCCTGCCTGGAAATGGTCAATGAATTCCGAGACCAGATGGACTCTATGCTTGTGGAAGCCAAGTCAGCCCTCTCACAGGCCAAAGATGATATGGCACAGTATTACAACTGACGCCAAACTCCAGCACCAGAGTACCAGATCAGAGACAGGTGTACTTAGATGCGAGTGACATCCGGACCACATGCCCCTTGCAAAAGCTTGCCCACTGCTACCTCAGCCCCTTCACAGTAATGCAGAAGGTTAGGCAGAGTGCATATTGCCCCACCTTCTGGTATCCATGTCCCACCTCCACCCCGTCTTCAATGTGGTAAAGTTACTCC
The DNA here is from genome assembly GCA_003316465.1 of Ramaria cf. rubripermanens. Taxonomy (NCBI): domain Eukaryota; kingdom Fungi; phylum Basidiomycota; class Agaricomycetes; order Gomphales; family Gomphaceae; genus Ramaria; species Ramaria cf. rubripermanens. The sequence continues at coordinate 4,486 of QFFB01007385.1, forward strand.
CAGCCCCAGATGATCTGATCCCAGGTCAGAGGGCGCATCTGCCACCCCCACCAGAAATAGTAGACGGGGAGGAGTACTATGTGGTGGAACACATTCTAGACAGCTAATTCATGAGGGGCCACCTCCAGTTCCTTGTGAAATGGGAAGGGTATGGGTACAAGGAAAATTCATGGGTTCCAGAGCAAGATGTTGCTGCCCCAGACAAACTCCGCAAGTTCTATTAGACACACCTGTTTTGGATCCCTTCAAGACTTTGGTGTTATTGCTAACACTTCAATCTATCAGAACATGTTGTATACAAGACTTATAGAATACTAGCACTGCTGCAGCACAACTCCGGAAATAATTTAATATTTGTACCTTGGTTGTGATCCATGCAATAACTAGTCCAAGTTATCACAGATGGAAGGCAATGCATTTCTTAGCAGCAATGCGTTTCTTAGCAGCAATGCATAATAAACTATTAGACTGTAGGTTCAAGGACACTATTGGGGTCCAAGATTATTCCAAAAGGGGAATATACTTGGCTGGTGAGTTTGTAGGTGGACTGACCCAATTAACATCAATGCACTGCAATAAACAAACGACTGGAGGTGGCTTTTGCAAGCAACTCTACTTGACTTGTGAAAGTCACTGAACAGGAAAATCAACTGAACAGCTCATCTTGGGTATTGGAGTGCTAATTGACAAGAAAATCAATTGACAATCTCACTCTGCAAAATTTCACCTAGAGGATTAGTCTGGGTGGCTAAGCAGTAAAGCAACTACTTAACTGAGAATTAATGCACTAAGCAAGTCACACGAGAAGGGGGTGGAAGATAGCTGGGTGGATTAAGCGTATAGACCCCAGCTAGGTTGCAGCTTAATCCAAGGAGTAAGCGTATAGACCCTGGCTGGGTTGTAGCTTAATCCAATGAGTAAGTGTATAGACCCTGGTTGGGTTGGCAGCTTAATCCAATGAGTAAGTGTATAAATCCTGGCTGGGTTGGCAACTTAATCCAATGAGTAAGTATATAAACCCTGGCTGGGTTGGCAGCTTAGTCTAATTGGTAAGTGTATAAACCCTGGGTTGGCAGCTTAGTCAGATTGGTAAGCTTATAAACCCTAGCTGGGTTGGCCGCTTAGTCAAGGCACACAAGGTGTGTAGGATAGAAGATGGTTCTTGTTGTTATTCAAGGCAGGCAGAAAGGCCTCCTTATATAGACTATTTACAGGAGATTAGTAAGCTGAGAGAATCTTCTATCTATTAATGGAATAGGGGTAGAAGGATATGGAAGCTGGAAGAAGCTGTTGGAAGACTGTGGCAGTTTCCAGGGAGTTCTAACCCTTTCTGGGACACACTGCCAGATTCCAAGGACTTCTAAGCCAATCAAGGCTCTCCATCAATTATTACTTACGCTAGTGCCCTGTACAGCCATGCACAGCCTGGCACAGCCCTGTTGCCATGATTGACCAAGTTGTGCCTTATTTGGTTGAGCCAAACAGGCTGCACAGCAATTGTTACTGCTTATGGTAATTATTTGATGCTCAGCTGGAAAAGCTGGGAGAGCCTAGTTTTCAGACTTGTGGGTGCTTGAGTGGTCACAAGTCCAAAAATGCAGCGACCGTGGAGAAGTCCGGCGGAGTTCGAATTGAAAGTCAGAGACAGAGTTGTGGGCTTTAAGGGGTCCATAGTTCAAAAGAAGCAAGAAATGATGGTTTCCAGTCATTTCTTGCCGAAGAAATTAAGGAAAAATTGAGGGAACTTTGAGGAATGTTGTGAAATTCCTAGTGGCCAGTTAAAGAGTCAAAATTGAGCTACATTGGTAGCTAAAAAGTAAAAAAAAAAGGTAGCTAAGGGTTAAGCTGGTTGTGCAGCTAAGTCCAGTTGGTTGAACAACCAGTTCCCTTACAGCACCCCAGTGCCCCACACCAGATCCACTCAATAGCCTTTCAATCACTCATGTCCCACGCCTCAAGGACACAGCACGCTAGAGAGGGGGAGATGTCAGGGGACACCCCATTTTCCATCTCCAAAGTCCTGGAGCCACACCTCCAAAGGTCTGGACTCTCGCACCTTCAAAGGTCCAGACTCCTGTATCTCCAAGGTTATGGAGTTCCAAACTCCACTCCACTTCTGCCTTTGGAGTGGCTCTGGAAGTAAAACAACTCGCATACAATGTCCAGGGTCAGGTGGAGATCCGCAGAATGCAGGGTTGATAGGTACCAAGTGGTGACCCTGAGCTCAGTTAGGAGTAGTATAATATGAGCTCACTGGCAGTATGGGACCTTAGACTTTTCTCTTTGTAAAGTGAAACAACTCGCATACAATGTCCAGGGTCGGGTGGAGATCCACAGAATGCAGGGTTGATAGGTACCAAGTGGTGACCCTGAGCTCAGTTAGGAGTAGTATAATATGAGCTCACTGGCAGTATGGGACCTTAGACTTTTCTCTTTGGTTTTTCCCTCTGCCAGGTGAGATCCCCTTTCATTGTATGCCTGATTGATTATGTATTCTCTTTGGTTTTCCCCTCTGCCAGCCTGTGTGACAGTGTGACCTCCGCAATGCATGAGGGTTGCCCTTATACTGACAGCCTAATGATTAGACAATTTTAGATCATATTTATTATCATTATATTGCTAAAGATAAAATGTACTAGTAGAATGATTCCTGCAAAGGCAGGAGCTGTTGGGTGGAGTGATTGAAGAAATACTGTAGCATTTTGACCAAGTATTTGGACCTTTGGCTGTGACATGTTGGACTAACTGTTTGTCTGTTTGAAGGGGACTGTGATGTGTGACAAATACCAGAAGTGTTCATGTGCCCAGGAGGCCTGCTCCAACATCTGCACCACATGTGACAAAGAACAAGTATAACTATTGCTTCAAGGTCAAAATACCACACTATAGGAGGATGATTGAACTTTTTCAGATAATGCATATATCTTTAGTATACTTCTATATCATTTAATGAGGAGGAATAGATATTAGGAGAGGGATATGAAGAATATATTGGAATTTATAGGATATTCCTATCCTAACCCTAACCCTAACCCTAAAAACTCAAATCCAATTGGCAGCTCCACCATATATACTCCTGTAATTTTAATTTTCTAACCTCTTTTATTGTATCTTATACTAATCTTGTCATACAATCCATACTAGAATCTATTATACATATCATCTCAATATATTCATTCTGTGTGCCATATACCTCTTCTGTATATCCCAGCTATCCATCTATCTCCAACCCCTCATATCATCATTTGAGATATCTTTTCATCCAAGATGAATATACTCATACAGAAGTTTTACACTCATTGATGTTGTTTCAAAGGTATATTACAATATTGATATATATTAGAACTAGTAGTTTGTAATATTTACTATATATGTTCTTATCTTGTAGTACATAGACCTTATGAAGATCCTCCATACTGTACAAATAACAAGCCAAAATGCCATCTAAAAATGACTGCCCAATGTCAGTGTTTTGCTAGGGTTGGGCACTGTTTGCAGGCATGTCTGACCGGTGCTTGCACCTCTACTTTTCCAATGATTTCTGAAGCAGAATTATCTATGGAGGAACCTGGCAGAGAATCCACTGGACCTGATAAGCAAGAGGTGAGCTGGGGCAAGTGAAAGAGACAACCAGTGAGACAGTTTGCTGATACATGCTTCTGGGAAGAGTGTTGACACTTGGTTCATAGTACCTGTAATACTAGAAGCCTTGTCAAGAAAAACACAATTTGGAACCACCCTATGCACTTTCTGTGACCTTGTCTGACCTGGTGTTTGATGTTGCATTATGACATGTTACAAGGACTGAAATTGTTTGGGTTCAAGGGTGACTGTGATGTGTGACCAAACACTTGGTTGAAATGCTACAGTACTAACTAAACTATTTATAGTTGAGGTTACTTACACCTCTTTGCAGTTCATAAGGTGTGTGCCTATTCTGCTTTCATTCTTGCAGGCAAAGTTAGAGCCAGCAAATATCATCCAATATGGCTCCAATCACAATGAGAATTAGTATGTAGCTACTTGTAGATCATACAGAGGGAATAGTAACCTTATTTGCGGCCAATATACTCATGAAAAAATGTGTGTTTTGGGCAGTGGCACCTAACTGAGGCTCAACTAAAGAACAGCAATTGCAAGCACATTTCCCATCACATCTCTTAGATATTTCATAGCCAAATAAGACATTTCACAGCAATTGGAGCAATATTAGATGAGCTCCGCTGCCTCTAACTTTGCCCGCGAGAACGGAAGCAGAATAGGTGCGCGCCTTACGGACTGCAAAGAGGTGTAATCAACTAGAGCATACTTACCAGGCCATTTCGATGATGATATGCTCATAGATTGTGGACTTAAGAACCCTTCTTATAAAATTGCGAGCATTTACTCAAGATTGAATACATTACATCCGGGAATGCTGGGCATTACTGAAAGCCTGCTCCAGTCTCACGCACAACCGCGCTCAATAGCAGAGTTACGTCATAAAGCTTATGTAAATATTCTCAGGCGCGTGCTTCACAGCGCATCGACTTCCACACCACTGAATCTCATGACTCGTAGTTTAGATCCCCCACCGTCATGTATTCTCTACTCGCCCAGGCGGCATGTTGTCGAGGGTTGTCGATTGTTGCATGCATTATTTTGACCTGCTCACTATCGTCCCCTAGTTCGTAGCCATACCACTCATGCGCGAGGGTCGCCCATTGCCGTGTCGCATGCTCGCTGAGAAGGAAACATAACAGCAAGGCAGGTATTAGTGACCTCAGAGTAACAAGGATACGACCATGGCAGGAAAGGAAAGGATGAACCGACTCAGAGATGTGTGGCGTCCGCTGCAAGCTGGCCTCGCCTGTTCGGAGGTGAGTCTGCTCAATAACAGACACATAAGTCTAGATAACGCACTCGCTCCAGTAACCCTCCCCCCTCCGGTGCGCCAAATTTTACGCACTAAATCGAGCGCATCAAGTCGGCCGATTTCTTGCCTCCCCCATGCCGCGAGCTTATTGTATGACGCGCTCACAGATTGTAATCGCAGGTCGGAAGCATGTGATTCCTTCGGGGGTAAAGAACAAACCTGACAAGAGCAGTTGAATTTGTACGTCTGTGCGAGATAGTTTCTTCATAGTAGAATCAGCAATGTATTCAAAATTTGACATTATCAATCTGGCTGACCTACGTTCATTTTTTCGTGTCGAAATACGTGGTAAGCAGTTCCTGTGGAGGAATTTAACAAATGAGAAAGAGTGAGTACTGATGGCGAACTTCTCCCGCTTGTATTTCCTTCAAAGCATGGACAACTATGAGTGGTGCGGATATATTAGCTTATTTACGCAAATACAACGAATTTAGGGTCAAACCCAAAAGCTTTTCTTTTTTACGCCACATGTACACCGAATTGAATCCTGCCGAACACGCATGGTTAAGTCTCGCAGTCTTGGGAAATATTCCAACCCCCGAATCCCCCGCGGATATCCCGTTAGTTTGAAATATTTGTTATGAATATAGGATTACTTATCTTGTGTTATCTTTTGTCACGCTCATGTCACCTAAATATCGCCGGTGACATGATCCGGTGTCTCAGGGGCTTCGGCCCCTTTCCGACATTGTATAAGTAGCTAGACCATTAGTTACTTTAATCTTATACGGTTTTAGCCCGTCCCTCATGTCGTTGAGGCCGTTTATGCGCTCGAGTTAATGCGCATCGTGTTTTCCGTCCTCGAGTCGTCTCCTTCCTTCTCCATACGTTTTATCAATATTGAGAGTGGAATATTCTCTTGCGGGATCCCTGACCCTGCGCCCACATACGAGAGCCCAAGAAACGCGGTCTGCTGCTCCTCTGAAAGAGATGTTAGGTGGGAGTTGATCAACTGAGTAGGGCTGCCAGAGACTTTAAATGGGTTGAATTTGCAAAGATAAAGAGACAAAACGGGGAGCAGACTTTTTCGGGGAACGACGAAGAGAGGAGGCTCAATCAATAATCGTTCCCCTTACTGAGAAAAATGAGTGAAGACTCTCCAAATTGTGAAAGACCACAGTCATACTTTGATGTGGCGTATTGCGATCATCCCTTTTCCACGCCCATTGAGGTCGGTAACTTGCCAGGGTATGACTTTGTCATGGTATTGTTTGACGTCAAAGTTGAATCGCCTCGTAAAAAATACAAAAAGGATAAGAATTATGAAGCGGAAGGCAGCAACTCGGAGTTGACGCCCGAAGTTTGACTCTTGTATTTTTTCCTGGAACGTTGCAAGTCGGATGTTGTCAGTACAGTTACACGTGGTAGGCAGCGTCTCGAGTTTAACATACAACTTTTGCAGACGTATCTCTTTGAACATCTGTGGCACTAATATTACCCTGGTTCTCTCCACGTCCTCTCCGTCGGGGAGGCATTAAGCTCTTTGGCAAGAGGGTAACGGTCACGCAATGCCACAGCAACGTTCTGTAAGGTTTCAGCTACGAAAAACCATGTTACCCAGTCCTCCAGAGCCAAAGGGCACATCAGGACAACATACAACATACATTACCGCTTTCTACGGAAGCTGATCCCAACCTGATCTGGGGCGATATTGATGATATACCGAGACGGGAGTGGTCGAAGTTTGATGAGGATTTTACAAATGTGAGGCCAGTGTCTCACATATCTCTACTCGTGTCGCAAGTACAGACTCACCACAGGCTGGATATCTTGAAGGCATCACGGCCGGAAAGGAGTCAGCGTTACAAGGAGGCTTCGATGATGGCTTTGCGCGAGTCGGAGCGCCTCTAGGTAGAGAAATCGGATTACTTCGGGGTGCGGCCAATGCTACTATGGGAATTTTTATCCTCGCGAAAGTCCGATGCAGACCCCGCAACACTCGAACGACACATGGGCGAAGTCTTGGGGGTTATCGGCGGCCTTGGACGCATGACTCTAGTGGACTTGGCGCCGCCTGATTTACAAGCACAAGAACACTCAAAGAAACACTTGGATCCTGGGACTTTGCCTGATACTTTGGTATCTTCCGGGGACAACGCGCCTGACATCCATGTGTCAGACTTTGTGCAGATCGAGCCGCCGGACGAACCACTGATGACTAAACCTGCCGTGGAAGAGTTATATCGACTTCGTATGCGACTGTCCAGTATACTACAAGACATTGGTTTGGATATTCCGTTAATCTGACTTGGCCAGCTCTTTGATCTGAAGTACGACTCCTCTCAATGTGAGTGCGGACCAGTCATGGTTTTATTCACCGAAATACGCGCAACTGCCTCAGAATACATAAACCTTGGTGCCATATTTCAAGATTGTCTTACTTGTGGATCCCTTCGTGTATGTCTGTTGCGGTACACCCATAATGTTGGTAATTCTTTAGTCCGAGGGGATGCAACAAACGATCCATGTTGATGCATCAGGCTTGCCTCTCTGGCTAGCAGTATAATGCAGAACTGCGTAAAGACAGCCCATACCGTTCCTGGCGGTCTTGTGTGAATCAAGCAGCGACTTTCCACCATGCGAGCACTCTGTTCAGCTGATGCGACTTTCTGGGAACCTATGCCTGAACAAACCACACTTGCAGGCATCCCATCTAAAAGATTATTGTTGCGATTCTTCTGGCCCCTGTGTTGTGCTGAGAAAGGCCATGCGGATATGCATTCCTCACCTCTCCATCTGCACGATGTGGAACGCATTGTTGTCCACAATCTTAAAACGTGCTCAGTATTCGATGCTTAGATCCCAAGGCTCCTCCCCGCACCAGTATGAGAGCTCCTACACCTATGCGACACGCTGCAGTCTGCGTGGAAGATATAGAGCTTACAACCCCGTTGAACAAGATTACCGTCAGTGGATGGTTTTGCGGCATAGACTGGTTGGATGTCATGCTAATCCCTCTACAAATTTGCAGACAAAAGTGTGCTTGAAGCTTAGGATTATGGCTCTCATGCTGGATGCCATAGAAAAGTTGAGGTAGTACTAAAAGTTTCAAGTAGACGCGAACGGTTTGAAAACGAGCAAGACGCTTATGAATGGCTTGCCTCCGCCACAACGTATCCGTCAGACGTGCCTCAGTTATACTTCGGGGATAGGTACTATTCTGGGTCGCCATACTATGGTCTCGTGTTCTTTAAGTTGGGTACTGATCTGGGCGCTCTGCGTCAGAAATGTCGCCACAGACGATTTACTGCAAGGATGACTTTGGCTGTGGCTATTCAGTTGGTCTCTATATATCTCTCAGTTATTTTGCTTGCCGCTGATACTTTTGTCATCAACAATCGTCCAGATTAGCATCTATGAAAGGTCAAAATAACCGCATCTTCATGTTTGATTTCGAGTATTCACTTCGTAGCCAATCCAAACCCGGCATGGAAAGAGATCCCATTAGGATGGAATATGTTATTCAGGCCGATAAGTTTTGACTTGGGTTTAAGTGAGTGCATGCGTCATTGCTGTGGCTGAGTATCTTTGTCGCAACCAACTGATCCACAGCTCCATTGCGTCGAGACGACCTTGAGGGCTTAGGTTATGTGTTCAGCTACCGAGAGAGACTCCCTTCCATGGCAGCCGCTTGTCTCTGGAGAGGAAACATGGCGTCAAAAGGGGATCATTCCAACTGCAAGGCTGTTCGAAGGCATGGATCCAGCGTACAAGTCATATTTGAACGGCGTCAAAGCACTTGCCTGGGGAGAATGGCCCGATTATGGCAAACTTGTGGAGCGGTTTGTTGAGGCCTGGGAGAGAAAAGGTTATGGTGACACACCCGGGGACATCGACTGGTGAAGCTAGTTTAAACTGAGGACGGATGGACAGACAAGGTTCACATAGAGCCTGAAGCAAGGAGTCCTTGAGGTGCACTATCCGTTAGTGCATGAGGTTTAACTTGATTTTTTTTCACCTGAGCAGAGTATTGCAGTAATTTAGTATTAGTTATTTGGACACCATGATCATATCGTCATGCCTGGCCTCGTAAATCCAACCCCCTCCCTAACCCTTTATACGGCACCACAGTCTGGTACAATCCTCTTTACCAGTAATTGTATTCTGCTCACAACTTAGGCTTAGCCCCAAAGACACGATTAAATGTATTTTTAAACGAACACTTATGGCTTGTCGAAACTACGCCTACCACATGGTCCCGCGCAAGACACGTGTAATTATGTGTCTATCTGAGATGATGATGAGTATTCTTTAATAACCTGCCTCTACGGTCCCTTATGTAGATGCAGTGCAAGGTTTTCAGCTCAAAATCTCGAGTAAGTTCTTACTCTATATAACCTCGCGCGGATGCTGGTGCCATATATATGCACTTCCTCCACACTGTAGAAAGAATAAGCGCTAAATTCCAGTTCCGCTTGCACTACAGCTGACTTTCAGTACAGATTTGTACTGATATTTAGACCGCAATAAAATAATTTTACAGAGTACTAAAAATCAGTGCCATACAAGTACTGATAACTAGGTACAGGAAAAAAAAAAGGTGTTCAACTACTAGCTGAAAATTCCAATTGGCCACTAATTTGGGGGCCACCACCGATGCAACCAAGTGCGTAAACGAGTAACTCCCTTGCGCAGAGGCGAGTGTGAGTGCGGGTGCGAGCGCGTGAATGTCAGTGCGAGTGCAAGCGTGGGGATGCGGGTGTGAATGGGTCCGGAGTGCCGGTCATAGAAGTCCATGTAACTAAAGTTTTGTATAAGCTACAGATGACGAATGAAATATATATGTAGACTTACATAGTCATGCTCAATCTCGGGTTCCACGAACACGGTCCTCGCGAAATTGCCGCTCCTGTCAATAATGCCCCATTCATTCCCTCGTTGCACGTGCCCGACCATGCACTCCACCGTACGTAGGTTGGTCGACTCCATGTGGATTGTTACCTCATCTCTCCCATGTCGAGCACGGTTGCACAACGGCTAGCAGGTTCCATTTTGGAGCAGGTACGTTGAGAGTGTGTGAGGGCGGGAGGATAACATGGATGATGCTTTGCAGTTGGCTATAAAAGACTCGTCATTGGCTCTGCCCTGTCCATACTGTGGCTTACGGTCGCTATTCCTTGCACCTTCTCCGAGCCTATCGCCGTATGGTTTCTTAACTACTCCCAAAAACACCTCCATAAAGCCGGAGCAGATGTGTTCCTGAGCTCAATCGGCTTTGCGGGAGCCGCCTTTATTGCTGTGTCTCTGACGCTACTCGGCACGAAGCGATGGAAGCAGAAAAGTTGGAAACTCCTTGTCAAGACGTGATGCGGACCGGATATTTGGTTGAAGGCTCAAGGACTTGTGTACTTATCCCGCCCGCAAGCCACGCATTAGAAACAAGCGTTTCAGTCATTTCAGACTCCGCTCTCTTAGATCCCGGGCTCTATTATACTATCACCGGTCAGGATGTGGATCGGGTCAGGATGTGGATCGGGTCAGGATGTGGATCGGGTCAGGATGTGGATCACTTGCACATTCCACCACCCCTGGAACATTTGGGGGTGCCAAAAATTATTGACAATTATGATTAACATATTAAGAATATAACTACATTTTTTTGACAAAAAAAAGAAGCTCTGTTGTAAGATAGGGGGCTATATATGCAGGTGGCACATGCTTTTAGCCCCCCTATGTGGTCATTCAGCCTTAAAATGATAGGTAAAAATTATATTTCACATAATGTATGTCAAATACACTATGTACATGATGCCGGTCTTAGTACGCTGCCTGGATCCTCAGGCTCGTTTTTGAGCATGAGGAGCGTGACAGCCAGACAGGCACCCGGCAGGCCGGCTGGCAAAATTAATTCTGCTCAGTGCCACCTGCCACTGGCACAATTGCACACATCTTTAGTTAAAAGCCTCTTCCCACCCACCTCATTCTCTGCCTCATGGCGCCAGGCCTCCCCAGTGTATATAAACCCCCTCCATCGTCCCCAGCTCCCTCCTCTGACAGAGAGGAACGACTTTGTGCCACGGTTGCATCCTACAACACCGGCCTCGTCTCAATTTGAAAGCTCGCTATTGCACACAACGTGCCGTTCTCTACCCTTCGGCATCAGCTACAAGGAAGGAATTTGAGGAGTGAGGGCCACACATCGCAAAGGCTTCTCACCCCGCCAGAAGAGGCGGTCATGGTTGCCTGGTGCCAGCACCAGGCGTCCATGGCCGAACCCCTTACTCGTAACTCCTTGCGTGAACATGTCAAGGTTATCACTGGTAAGATCACATCCAATGTCTGGGTCAAACGTTTTCTCCTTCGACACCGGGACACAATTTCCATGGCCAAGGCACATGGCCTTGATCCAAAACATGTGAAGTGCTTTAACCCAGCCACCGTGGAAGGCCATTTCGATCTTTTGGAGAAAGCGATGAGTACATATAATATTCAACAGCACAATTGCTTTAACGTCGACAAGAAGGGTCTGCAGCTTGGAGGGGGCCGCAAGAATCTCCCTACCCAGTTCATCTTTTCCACCTCTGATCGTGCACGCTATGCTCTCTGTTCTGATTCCCTAGTTCTAGTCACAGTCATTGAAGCCATATGTGCGGATGGTTCCGCAGTCCCCCCCGTATTTATTCTGCCTAATGGCTCTGTTTCTCCATGGTGGGACATCCCTGGAGTTGGTTCGTGAGTGAATTCACTTGATTTTTCCCTCTCAAAACGCTGTAATATTGATCTTCTCGCAGCATTACAACGTCTGAGGCAGGCTGGACTGACTCTATAATTTGCAAATACTGGTTCGAACGCGTCTTCATCCCTCACACACTCTCTCGTCGCCAACCAGATGAACATACGCTGCTGATCTTCGACGGCCACGCCTCTCATGAAACCCCAGAAATGAAAGACCTTGCGTTCAAGCACAACATACTACTCTATTGTCTACCCCCTAAAACCACACACAAGCTCCAACTGCTCAACATTGGCATATTCGGCCCACTGCAAAATGCGTGGAACAAGCACTGTCAGGAGTGCGCTGTCAACCGAGAGGTAGTCACTCGCGAGACGGTCATGCAGGAATATATGAAGGTACGTGAGAGGTACATGGTCCCAAAGCCTATTGAGTCTGCCTTCTGCCAGTGCAGAATTTGGCCCATCGACCGCACCGTTTTCACCCCTGCCGACTTTGCCCCCAGTCAATCCTCTTCCACTCACCGCGTGGACCCCCTGACATATCCTCTCCGCATTCCTTCTTCTCCCCTATCCGCCCAGTTGACTGATCCCGAGGATCCCAACTTTTTGGGATCCCCAGACCCAAGCTCAGACAGC
>QFFB01007387.1:0-11484 GCA_003316465.1 Ramaria cf. rubripermanens
ATTCCTCTCTATAGTTAGATACTATTATTTGATACCCCCGAGTTCGAGCCTCTAGTCAAACTCCAAACCTCCAAACCTCCGATCTCCGAAATTAGGGATCAAAGGATAGTGGGTGGCGCAACCCATAAGTTGAAGCCAAGTCCCTACCCCCCTCGCATACCTTCGAAGTCCGACCTCCGAGTCTCCAACCTCCGAAGTTCTGGGTAACGTCCGTGAACTTAACACATGATCCGAGCAGGTTTTATAGTGGGGTGTGATTTGGCTCTGCTGTGTCATGTGATACTCATGTGATCAACACAACCTAAGTCTGTCATGGCAGGTTGCATGGGTTCGTTACACCCCACAGCTCTAGGTATGCACCTAGAGCTTTGAGCTCTTTGCACGCTGTCAAGGGCTCCCAGGTGGTGTCTCTGAGAGTCCACCTGACTTCTAGCTGCAGCCCTTTAAGGCCCACGCATAGATATTATCTCATCCACTAGCCATTCCTGTTCATTGTTTTGGCCAATGTCATAGAACAACTTGGCCTCTCATCTCGGGAATCGCTCATTGTCATTTGCGATGAACTGATGTATCAACCCTGTATGGAACATTGGGTTAATTCGTTTGGCTGCCAATTTGGGTGGTAGCTCTATTGTTATTGTAGAGGCTGTGTTATGAGCCTTTATGACCTTATATGGCCCAATGTACCTTGGGACCAGTTTCCTGGCCCTGGCTTTGGGGAGGGCCAGGTTCTGTGTCGAAATGTATACTAGGTCTCCCATAGCAAATGAATTGTTCATGCGATGTTTCTTGTTTGCATAAAATGTCTGTGAGACCCAGTATTCTAGTATCAGGTCATGTGCAGCCATCAGGTTCCACTTCACCTGTTGGGCAAATTGTTTGACACTGTTGAACTTGGTGTCCATTGTGGCCAGGATGCCTACATAAGGCATATATCCATGGTTTAGCTCAAATGGAGCAAAACCAGTAGTGGCACTGACATTAATGTTCAGCACCAGCTCCACCATGGGGCATTTGTTGGCCCAGTCCCTTTGGTCATCCTGGATGACTGTTCTGAGGATCTGGCCAACAGAGCGGTTGGCCCACTCTGTTGCCCTATCTGTTTGAGGATGGAATGATGTCAACATGAGAAGCTTTTTTCCCATTAATTGGTGTAATTCGTGCCAGAACATGGATGTGAACTTGGAATCACAGTCTGAGACTATCAACTCTGGGATTCCATGGAGTCTCACTACTTCCTTGAGGAATAGCCAGGCAACTTCACATGCAGTGGCTCATATTGTGGTAGGCATGAGATGGACCTGCGATGTTAGTGGTCTATGATTACTAGTAAGTAATCTTTATCATGGGATCAAGGGAGGGGCCCCATTAAATCCATCCCTATGGATTGCCATGGCCTGTCTGGGATGGACAGGCTATGTAAAAGCACTTGAGGCTTTGTTGTGCTGGACTTGTTTGTCTGGCATCTTGCACATGATGTGCAGAAGGCTTCTATGTCTGCGGCCATGCCTGGCCACCAGTATGATCGTTGAATGTAGCTTGACATCTTCTATTGACTATAGTGTCCAATGATCTAGTGTGCATGATTGATAATGATTTCGATCAGCCTCCTCCCCCTCTGGAATGCATTCCTTGGGATGCATATGACATCTTTTTGGAGCTGGTTCTTAGTACAGACCAGCCTGTCTCGTATGCCAAATGTCAGGTGTGCTTCTGGGTTTGCCAGAATCTTTGCGCATGTAGCATCCTTGTGATATGTGTCCCATATGACACTTCTCAAGTCCATGGATTCCTCTACATGGGCCTATAGTGGAACATCGTCATTGTCTGATGCAATGGCGATGACATCATCATTGATGGCCAGCTCTGTCTCTGATTGCCCCTGTTCAAAGCTTTTATTCATGGCATCTGACTCTACTGTGTGAGCCTCCTTTTTGTCTGCAAGACGGCATGAGCATCTCGCTGCTGCTGCATGGATTTCTGTGTAGCAATCGGTTGGCAACAGCTTGCCATCTGCATCTAATCTCATCTCTGCATTGATGTAGACATGTTCAGGATACTTGTCATCATTTGTGTCACTCTCATAGTATTGGGACAGGCAGTCCACTACCTTGTTTTCAACTACATCAACGTGCATGAGGTTAAAGTTAAAACACAACAAGAATTCCCACCATTGGACTTGTCTGTCAGACAGGCTCTTTTGGGTCTCAAAATATTTGAGACCCTTATGATCTGTTACTAGGGTGAATTTCTGCCCTAGTAGCTTATCCTCCCATTTCATGAGGGCTTTGAGCATGGTGATTGTCTCATGCTCATGCATTCTGTAATGTTGTTGTGCATTACTGAACTTTTTTGACAAGAATCCCACTGGCCGGCATTTCTTCCAGTCTGGCCCTTGACCATATATGGCTCCAATTCCTGCTTTGGAGCCATCCGTGATAATCCATATGGGCTCCGGGTTATGTGCATTGATCAGCTTCAGGATTGGAGCCTTGCATGCTAGTGCTTTGATGCTCTCAAAGCATTTTTCTAGTAGTGGCATCCATGTAAAGGGTTGATTATTCCTTATACACCCAAATAATGGTGTGGTGTATGCTGTAATGTCAGGCATGTAGTGTGCTATGTATTGTACCAGGCCTAGAAAGCATTGGACATTGTTGAATGTTCTAGGCTGTCTCCACTCACAGATGTGTTGCATTTTATCAGCATCGGCATGTATTCCTCGGCTGTCTATGATGTGGCTGAGGCACTCCATTCATTGAGAATAGAAATCAACCTTGCTCTTGCTAAGGAATAGATGGTTGTCTCTAGCCATTGGAATACAATCCCTAGGTACATTTCTTGTTCCTTAAGGGATTGCAAATAAATGAAGATGTCATCCATATATACATAAACGAATCTGCCTATGCAGTTGTGAAACATGGCTGTCATTAACTGTTGGAATGTGGATGGCACGTTACAGTCACCCATTTGCATCACTTGGCTCCTGAATGTTCCAAGGATGGTCACGAAGGCCATCTTGTGTACATGGTTGGGTATGATACATGTTTGTTCATATGCTTCCAACATATCAAGTTTTGATCAATATGGTGCTTGGGCCATATTATTACGAATGATATCTTGGTCCAGAAAAGGGGTCACATCTTTGATCATGTTCTCATTTTGCTTACACAAGTTGAACATGGTCCTCAGCTTGCCGCTCTTTTTTGCATGCAGAGCATGGGCACCGCTTGTTGTGCCACTGCTGGTACCCACCATTTTGTGGTGGTGTATCTCTCAATTTTTACCAAGAGTTCTTTGTGGAAATGCTCTGGGCATTTCAGCAGTTGGTAGTGTATTTGCTTTCCAGGATCAACCAAGTTGATCTTGTGATTAACCTCTTGCATGGGTGGCAGTTCTAATAGGATACCACTGATGAGGTCAGTGATGTTTTTGTCCCAGCTCCTGTGGAGCTGGGGGATTGTGTTGTCTGTCAGGATGATGTCATGGGTCTGTGCAAGCCTGAAGTGCTCCAGGTGCCCCTTGTGTCCCACTCTGGGTGGGGTTTGAATACTACTCCATCCCTGCATCCTCACTTTGTAGTGAGGACACTTCTCCCTGTGTATGCGGGGAGAGATGTTGGACAGGCCTTGTTGTGGCCTGTCTGCCTCATTTCAGGCCTGCCTATTGGCAGGCCCATATCCCAGCGTGCTGCCTACTCGGGCAACTTGCTTGTCTGTTAGATCCCTGAGATCTAACACCGAAGCTCCAAACCTTCGGACCTCTGAACTCCAAAGTAACTATTATATTCTGCTTTAGTTCTTGTTGTTTACCTCTTGAAGTAATTCTCATTCATGACCCAAAGTAGAATACTTGTACCTCACTCGATCTGAACCTCCGATCCTATTCCAAACTCCGCTTGTTATACGCCTCTTATATCCTTCTTGTTCTACGTTCTTAGGATACAATTAGAATACGAGGTACTAATAGTCCTCCAATCTTGTATCCAGTTCTTTAGTTTGAATATCAACTTATTTCCCCGTTACCACCTCCAGTCTTCTCACATCACTATTCCTGTAGTTAGATACTATTAGTGATAACCCTGAGTCCAGATCTCCGGACCACCTCCAATACCCCAATCTCTGAAATTAGGGACCAAACGATAATAGGCAGCGCAACCCATAAGTTGAAGCCAAGTGCCTACCCACTCGTATTGCTTTGAAGTCCAACCTCTGAGTCTCCGACCTCCAAAGTTCTGGGTAACGTCCGTGAACTTAACATTGTCTGTCAGTGGGACATCAAAGGACACTTTCCCAGTGAGCATGACCTCATTGTTAACTCTGATAGCTCCTGGGCTATTAAATTCCAGGATCACGCCCATCTTTCTAAGGAAAGGTGTGCCAAGTATCACATCATAGTATTTGACATTGGCCACATCAAAATATTCTTCAACTTTGTGTTGACCAAACTTGATGGTTGTGTATGTTCCATAGTTGATCATGGATCGACTACCAATGCATGCCAATTGCAAGGCAATTGGTTGCGTGAGGGGGAATGTCTTCATTCATGTGGCTCACGTAAATTTGGGGGATATCAACACCCCTTCACTACTGCTGTCTAATAGACAGTGTGCCTTGACACCATTGATCTCCCAATACCTGGAGAGGGTACTGTTCTCAGCTTGCAGACTCTCAGGCTGTGTTTTGTGTTTGCTCCTATGCTCCTATGATGATACATAGGTTCTGCAGCCTTGTCTGAGGCCGTCGATTTTGCCTGTGCAGCCATCACCCTTGCCATCATGTGTTCCCCGTCATCTGACATGATCCTTATTGTGCTAGATTGATAAGTGACAGTATGGCTATCAGCCTCCTTGTCATCATCCCATTGGTACTGGGATGGCTCTGGTTCCCATTCACCCATATTGTCATCATGATGCTCGCCCTCCTCCTCTTTGTTGAGAGATGAGGCTCCTTCCGCTCGTGGATCCTTTTCATGATCCTCAGCCCCTTCTGCCCTTACCCCTGCAGCTCTCACTGCTTTGTTGAGGTGTGGGCAGCTAGCCCAGATGTGCATGGGTTGTCCACACTCAAAACATGTGGGCTTGTGCTTGGGCCCCCTTTTTGTATGTAATTTGTTTTTGTCAAATTACCACTGGCCTGAATGCCTTGCACTTCTGGCCTTGGTGTATTATGTACACATAGCTGTGTGGTGTGTTTTGGACCGGTGGCTGTTGCCTGGGCAGCTCTTGTTTGGCTGTCCTGATGTTGCAGCCTAACTGCTGTAGGCCATGTCATGCCTGACAGCGTATTTGCATTGTCAGGGCAGTGCATACCGTGATTGTACCGGGATGCTTCCTCTATCATTTGGGCAGTCTCATATAACTGCTCAATAGTGCTGAATTTGGTGTTGTATACCTTTTTCAGCACTTCATTGTGCAATGTCTCATGCAATGCTGAAATGAACTGTTTCCTGAATGTGTACATGTCAGGAGGGTGTATCATACATGCCGAGTATTTCATTAGGTCATTTATGAGTTCTTGTATGGTTTTCATTCCTTGTACCACCATGTCAAACTTGTTTGATGCATGGTGGTGTGTCAGGGTATGCAGGAACATTTTCTGTAGACCTTGTACTACTAGTTCCAAGGTCCAGTCCTGTATCTGACAATTGAAATGTTCTACATTTCTGAAGAACCACTCCTGTGCCTCGCCCTCGAGGTGGGTGCATAAGTAGCCAACCTGCATATCGGTGCTGGTCAGCCCTAGGAGGCTGTTCATTTTGAGCCATCTCAAAATGCTGGCTATGAAAATGTCAAATTCTTCCAGGTCTGATCCGCCTGCATACATATTGGGGTGGCCCAATTTTATGCCTGCTTTTGCTAGCATGGACTTTTCAGGGTCCGTATCTGCGCTATTTGCTAGTGCTACACATATCATGCATGTGATGCTGTCGTATGGCTCAGCATTGTTGTTGGTGTGATTGGGTATGCCTTGCCCTTCTGTTAGAGCCATCAAATGTCCCTGCTGGCCGGGGGGGTTCTGTCCAATGACAGTCTGCCTTTGACTGTTGTCTATGTCTGCTCCTCATGCACAGCCATCATTGGTTCAGTGACGTGTATCTCCTGTTAGTCCTGCGGCCTGTAGTTGGCTCTGACTTCCCAGAGCCAGGCAGGCTTATCGAGCTTGTTATACTGCCTCCTCCATCTCCTGCATTGGGAGATTCTCGCAGAGGGATCACAATACTGCCTCTTCTGCATATCTCACTTTTAGCTCTAGCGCACGGGTGTGCTGCCTAGTGGCCGCTGCCTCTTTGTGCTCCCAGTGCTTAACTTTGAGCTCTAGGCTGGCTGCAGTTGTCTCCGTGTCTGCTTCCGAGGCAACTTGCTCTCTGATAATCTGCTGGATGGTCTTCTGACCCTCCTTGTTCTTATGACTGATCCATGAGCCCCTCTCTTCGGGCTCATCATTATCATTCTTCCTCTGGCTGTGGCATCCTACTGGCCAGAGCTTCTATGGTCCTATGGAGGTCATTCGTCTTGTTATGAATGTGCTTATTAGCTTCCTGTACCATTGCAGCCAGAGTGATCACCTGTGCGCTCACATTTACACCATGCTTGATGTGTCTCTCAGTGCTGGCTATCTTCTTGAGCAGCTCTGAGATGGGTTCATAGCCTTCTTCCTCTGCTTGGTTTGAACTTAATTGGTGGCGATTGTTACTCTCAGCACATTATCCTTGGCAACGCTCTGTGTGTCTACTAGCGCTACTTGACCCCCTGGTCTGCACATATATAGTAGTGCTCACATGTATGGGCACTTCACATCTCTTACCTTTTTCAAGGGGACGTGGGCTGCCGGACAGTGTGTGCAACATAGGGCCATGGTGTAGTTTGTCATCACATACACTTTGAGACCTACATTCTTCAAGATCTATTCCACTGCCCATAGCAGGTGGACTCTTGGTGAGGTCATGATCTATAACTTTGCCATCTTCCAGCTCACAGTCGCGCCAGTCAGACATGAGCCTGACTGTTCTTCCGCCATGTTGTGTGAGCTCTTAACTCACGTCAACTTGTGTCGCATTTTCATAGTGGCATGGTTTTTTGGTGTTGTAAGATATCAGGAGTACACAGCAATAGGGATCGCTGTGATGTTCTGGCAAGCTTTGTAGTTCACTGCTCTCAACTGATTATTCATGTTGCAAATATTTGATGGAACTTCAAAAATGTGTAAGATTCTTACACTTATCACAAGACTCAACTGAAGTCAACCAATGTATGGGATTGCAGCAAGTACATAGTGATAGTATGTGTGAAGAATTGCAGCAAGTATGTAGTGATAGTATGTGTGAAGAATTGCAGCAAGTACATAGTAATAGTATGTGTGAAGAATTGTGGGAACTACGTTGTAGTTCCCACAGTCTAACTATACAGTGGGTCCACATGTATTGGGACCCATTGGTCTATACAATGAGCTAATAAGTATACAAACTGTCATATGTGCTGATCTACATGGCCTTAAGGGCCATGGGTATAAGTATGTATACCTAACTTACATACTTCAATCCGTTGATTGACTGGGCTTTGGGCAGTATCTTGTTCCATACTCTATTACAGGCTGAATCTTTGGTACCTACAGAGACAGTAGCTCCGGCTCCAATCTCATTCAAAACATCGACCCCTGTTGCTCCAAGGATCACTATGATCAATGCAGCAGCATTTGCCCACCTATCCAGAATGGAAGACAACAAATATTCCAGCTCCTTGTCTCTATACCAGACAAGCTCAACTTGGAAAAAACTCTAGTCAATATGAGCAGTGTCCTGGAAGAGTAATATGAATATATGAATGTCTTCAGCAAGGCCAAGGCCAACAAGCTTGCATCCCATCGGCCTTACAATATCAAGATTAAACTGGAAGAAGGAATGACCCCACCATTCAGTCCAATCTACTCTCTCTCCCAGGAAGAACTCAAGACCCTTGAATGTCGTAAATTGTAACACTAAGGACCTTTTTCTATTTTTTTTCTTCTTTTATTTCTATGGACAATCTAGTTAGAGTTTCATCTTCGTTCTATCCATTTCCTTACACCCGGACTCTTCTCATGGACATCATCATTTTATCTTGAGCATCTTATTCACTCTTCTCTTCTTCATTCATCTATCCGAGACGCTTTCATGCGTAGCACCGAGCCGATGAAATCAATGCCGGACACGAGTCGAGGCGTGCAGCAACGCGTACTTCCCATTCAAGGCGCATACATGCGTAGTAAACCGAGTCGAGGCACCTTAGGTGTAGCATTTCATTTCCTTAACATTTACACTGATCAGTATTTCATTCTATCTCTGAATCCGTGTGCGCAGCGGACTCAGACCATTCCTTTACCTTAGAAGCCAGGGGCTCAGATATTATATGTTTTATTTTCATTCTCCTATTACTTCTATTTTACTCCTTAGTATATTAGCAGGAGACATACACTCTAACAAGACGATGATCTTCTTCTTTTACGTCCATCTTACTTTTGAGTTTTACTGAGTCTTCGAGTTTATCTTACTGCAATTTCCGGCTTCAAGTTCTAAGCCTGGGTTATCCTATTGACTTTTATTACCTTCCAGCCCCTCTTCCCTATCACAATAACATAACCGACATATCGACCTCGCTTTGTTTTACAGGTAAAAGAATAAAATTGAATTCCTGGAAGAACATCTTACCTGGGATTTCATCTGCCCCACTTGGTCCCCATGTGGTGCTCCGGTGGTCTTCACCAAAAGAAGGATGGATCATTCTGCCTATGCATCAACTTCTGAGGCCTCAACTGGATCACCAAGAAAGACCAATACCCCTTATCCCACACCTTCAATCTTCTAGATACACCATGCAAGGCCTGTATCTATACTAAGATCAACCTCTGACATGCCTATCACCTCATCTGAATCTGCAAGGGTGATGAATGGAAAACTGCATTCCGAACTCAATATGAATCGTTCGAATGGCATGTTATGCCCTTCAGACTTACCAATAGACCTGCTGCTTTCCAACTTTTTATGAATGTCATTTTTGCTAACATGTTGGATGTATCTGTTCTAGTATACCTGGATAACATCCTCATCTACTCCGATGGCCCAGAGCAGCACCAGAAGCATGTCCAAGAAGTACTCCAAAGGCTCTGACAACACAACCTGTATGCGTGAGCTGACAAGTGCCTTTTCCATGCAGACACCATTGAGTACCTTGGATACATTATGTCTCCAAATGGACTCACAATGGACACTGTGAAGGTGCAAGTTATCCAGGATTGGCCCAAACCAAGAAAGGTCAAGGACATCCAGTCCTTCCTCAGATTTGTCAAGAATCATTTAACACACTCAAGAAGGCTTTCACCACCACTCTGATGCTTCAGCATTGGATACCTGAAGCTCCTCTTATCCTCAAAACCAATGCTTCCGACTACACTCTCACTGCCATCCTCTCAATAATGTCTCCGGACAACAATTAAATACATTCAATTGTGTTCCACTCTCGGACCTTTTCCTCTGTAGAACAGAACTACAATGTCCATGATAAGGAATGAATGGCCATCTTTGAAGCATTTAAAGTCTGGCGACACTACCTCAAAGGATCTCCAAGCCCAATTGACATTGTTACAGATCACAAGAACCTGGAATACTTTTCAGCAACAAAGCTCCTCACACAACAACAAGTCTGATGGTCCAAATACCTGTCTCAATTCAACATGGTTATACACTTCTGCCCTGGACATCTCAGAACCAAACCCAACACTTTAACTAGACAATGGGACATCTACCTTAAAGAGGGGGAAAGCAATTATGCAGCCATCAACCCACACAACCTCCAACCAGTATTCTCCTCTGAACAACTCATCTCATCACTCCAAGCTATGTCACTCTGCACTCCTGCATTCCATGCAGTCATCACCATGTATATCAACCAACTCCATTTCAATATCTGAACCTCCATCAATTCCAATCTGACCTTAGCAGACCACCTAAGCAACCCAATAGGATGATGGACCCTCAACCCTAAAGGACATCTCCTACTAGACAACTGGATCTATGTACCGGACAGCAGTGATCTCCGACTACAAGTACTACAGTACAAGCACAATCATCTGATCTCTGGACACTTTGGACAGAACTGAACTTTGGAGCTGGTCCAATGAGACTACGTTTGGCCCAAACTCCAAACTTCCATTAAGTCCTATGTTAAGTCCTATACTATATGTATGCACTCAAAGTCACAGAGACATCATCCATATGGCTTGTTAAAGCAACTCCCCATTCCAGAGCAACCGTGGAACTCTATCTCCATGGATTTCATCGAGAACCTTCCTCCTTCCTCCAGATATGATACCATCCTCATTATTGTCAATCGACTCTCCAAACAGTCAATCTTCATTCTGACCTTTAATACAATCACTGCTCCAATTATGGCTAAGCTGTTTGTCCTCCACTTCTTCTCCAAGCATGGAGTCCCCTCTCACGTGACCTCTGACCAGGGCTTGGAGTTTGTGTCCTCCTTCTTCTGGTCACTCGGAGAGGCTCTTGACATGAAGCTCCACTTCACGTCAGGATACCACCCTGAAGGGGATGGACAGACTCAACATATGAATCAATCCCTCAAACAGTACCTCCAAATCTACTACAACTACTAGCAAGACAACTGGTCCAATATCCTTCCTATCACAGAATTTGCGTACAATAACTCTCCAAATGCCACCACTGGCATATCACCTTTCTTTGCCAATAAGGGTTATCACCTGAACATCTCCATACACCCAGTGAAGGAAAATCGAATGACATGTATCTAAAAACTTCAAACTCCAAGGAGTCTTTAAAAACTCTAAGCTCCACACACGTCTATTTCATCTCAGCTTATTCCATCATCTCAGTTTAGCCCAGCCAGATGACACAGCCCTACCTATCAATTATCAGTTCATTGTTATCCCCATGCCAGCCATCAACAATGCAGCTTCAAACTCTATTCCCCTTCAGACCTTTGAGTCCCCAGCATCGCCCTCATTATCACAATAGTCACTTGATTTGGAAGATATTCAAAGACACGCTGAGCTTCATCATATGCTTTACTCCCAGTCACCTAAAGTAGCATGGCTCTTAGCAAAGAAGTTACATTCCTATATTCCGAAATTGTATGCCATTGGAGATTTGTTAGATCCCTGAGATCTAACACCAAGACTCCAAACCTTCGGACCTCCAAACTCCAAAGTAACTATTATGTTCCATTTTAGTTCTTGTTATTTGCCTCCTAAAGTATAATCCTTATTCACGACCCAAAGTAGAATACTTGTACCCCACTCAATCCAAACCTCCAAACCTATTCCAAACTCCACTTGTTATATGCCTCTTATATCCTTCTTGTTATACATTCTTAGGATACAATTAGTTATGAGGTATTAATAGCCCTCCAATCTTGTATCCAGTTCTTTAGTTCGAATATTGACTTATTTCCTCATTACCAACCTCCAGTCTTCT
>QFFB01007392.1:0-12399 GCA_003316465.1 Ramaria cf. rubripermanens
GAGCCTTTGTCGACTTCACCAACTTTTTGGGCGCACCGCCACTGCCCAGCGGCCTGGCTGTCCCACTATATCCTTGGAACCAATGTCATATTTCTGTTATTCTCGGACGTATCATGACGCTTGCGTCGGCAGTCCATTTCTAGCGCATTGAATGATTTGTTGCTCTTATAGTCTTCGATTACGCCGTTCACTCCGTGAGGGTGGCATGCTTATATTGATCATTACATATCATATGAGGGGTAACCGTGTCAGAAATACCGAGAGAAATACTTACCTGCCTTTGTTGTGAAACAATTAAGACCTCATTTAGCACTGTAATCCAGATTCAAGTAATGTATAACGCGTCTAAGTATGTTAAGAATGCGTCATCATTGAAATGCCATCTTCCGGCCACATATTACTGAATCGCTATGAATCCATTGCAGTAGATTGCAGATATATCAACATACTAAGTAGTAGAAGGGCTCGGATATTCGATCAACAAGGGCCCAAGAGTGCTACGTGCCAGTTCTGGCACGTTACTAGAAAATAATAAGGAAGAGTAGCCAGTTGACAGAAAGTTTTCACACCTTTCCACGCAACCTGAAAATTTCTACGGCTGCTGCGGAGCCAAAAAAAAAATCGTACAGAATGACTTGCTGACAAAGCTTGTGCTGATCGAACTTCACGTGACACGCCATGTCTCCGCCCGTATCTACTTCTTCAAAAACCTCCCCTATTCGACGCTTGGCCACAGCAGCTACGGCAACCTGCGCCTCTCAGGCCAAGACTTATGGCCAATGCATTTTAGCATCGTACAGCGATGCTCGAAAAGATATGTGTGCTGCCGAGTTCGCACAATTTAAAACATGCCTTCAAACTGCAGTCTGTCCTTTTCTATGCTTCTTGAAGTTGGGCATTAAATATTATGGTGGTCGCAGATGAAACGTAAATGGTGATATGCCCGTCATCCAACATCCAAACCGCCCGGCAAACTTCGATCTCCACGATCGCCCCCTTCGCCATCATTTTGAGCTGCCTCTCTACGCATTGGCAGCCTCGACCTCGTACGAAATGCAATTTGAATAGGAAATCCGGCAGAAGGAAAAATAAATGGTGTTGTATTTGGCAAAGGAAGGTCGGAAGACGATGGCGTTACCGGTGGAGGGTCCAGGATGCGTCGGATGGTGGGGCGGAGACGTAAATGCAACACTGGTACATTCCCCGGCGGGTTCTGCTTCTGAGGTGACGAAATAGTATCGTCTAGGGGTACCGGACAGCACGCAGCTTAGTGACATGCTTCAATCATCAAAGACGAGAGGTATATACCAGCAGAGGGGTCGTCAATGGGTGTCAATGGATCAAAGGTTTCTGGTGGCATAACAAGGGAAAGGGAAGTCTCGTAGGCGATACACAAGAGCACAAGTTGCAAAAAAATGATGAGAATGTCAAGTATCAAGAGTTGGGTCTTCGACGGGAGGTTGGCTGAGTCAAATAGGAAACGTAACCGTGAATCTATTAGGTACGTACGGAAACTGAATATGAAAGCGGCAACACATACCCATTCCGATAAAGTCCAACACAAGTCCCCTCCCGCTAGCCACCTCGGATGGGCGGTAAGTGACGTGGTTGAGGACACTTCCTGTGTTGGCGCAACAAATAATGAAAATCCAGAACTTGAGGCTTCTGTGCGCATCCAGGTCCCTTGGGCGCGAGAACTGGAATTGGGATGTTGCGCGAGCAATGAGTTGCAACAGCGACGGGGACAGGAGGAAGGAGAAGACGAAGAGTTGGTAACATAGGCCGTCGATCTAAGGCAGACGACCAACAGACGACCATGAACGCGTTGTTGTTACTCAGAAGACTATGTAAGTGTTAATAAAAGGAAATTGCATACCGAGTGTATGATGTGCCGTCGCTGCGCATGATAGCGCATAATCGCATGTCGATATTCGTGCTCAATCGGTGAGTTTATGTAGCAGGACGGACGACGAGTAACGGCGGGAACACGCTGAGCTGCGGTGCAAACTGAGTTTTAATTTTAGAAAATCCGTACGTCTTATTCTTCTCGCGTCATTCAAATCTAGCAGAATAAACAAAATAAATAAATCTTGCAGTGGGTTGGGAGCTTGCTTCTAGTCGACACTAGGGGTTTATGCACCCTTGTACTGTAAGTTTAGGCGAGCAAAATTTATTGCGATGCCAGCGCCCTTACCGAGAACCGGGCCGTGCTCAAGCCGGCGCAAGCATAAATACAAACATAAGACAGGAAGTGGGAAGCAGCAGGGCGGGTGCAAAAATTTCGAGAGCTCGAAGCCTCTATTAATGTCGGGAAACATGGGAGATATATATACTGTGAGAAGAGCATCTGAGACCAGTGGACGGTACCAAGCAGAACTAGAAACCACGTGACTCGTTGTCATAGACCCTGAACAAGGCGTACCCTTGTCCATTTTGTCCTTGGTTATTCGCCAGCACTTGACCCTTATATAAAGCTTAAATTTCCAGGTAGGACTCTTCGACTTCTTTTGCCAAGCCAACCGCTATGAACTAGTACTACTATGTAAGTGCATACGCATACTTCCGAAGCTCAGGACACCCATCACTCTTTAGTTCTTCTGTTAATTCTTAGCTGGCCCTCCGACCCTCCGACGGGTCTTTAGTGTCTTCTTTGTCATTCCCGGCCCGGGCGCAATATCTTGGCAAGAGGAACTGTTCAGTGGCCGGGTTCATCTGATCAATCCACGGTTTGACGTCCAGTAAAGTTGTGAGTGGAACATCGAACCCGCTTCGCAGCATCCTCTTCCGCACTCTTCCCCAACGTTTCGTCGGGGTGTACGGGCGCACTTTTTTTTTAATAATCCATTTTTGTCTTTTGGGGAGTACCCTTACGGGCGCACTGTCTCATCTGTAATTCATGCAGTAATATTTACTCATCTCCAACCACCGTATAGGCCGTTCACACACACTCGAGATTCGATGCGACGGCATTAGCCCTCCCTTGTGCAATCACTTTTCTTATCCCATTATTTGAGAGGATCGAAGCAATTTTACCATGAGAGACTCAGAAGTCTGGAACTAGAAAGTACTAGTATCGAATTCCCCTTGAATCAACGTTTACTAGTAGTCGTTGTCATTGTGGGAGCTATGACGCACTTCTGTCAATTACTACTCATCATACAACTCTCCTTCTGCGGCTGATAGGTCCTACCCCCATCACGAGGTACCAACAGATCCATCTGAAGTGGAACCCAGGACAACTGCGGGCTGTTCAAAATATTATTTGTGGATTCCCATGATTAGGCGCAGCTGCAGTCGAGCACGCGAAGTACAGTCGATTTGCCGCATGACAAAGACATCATTCGTCCCGCTAGTGGTACTTCACGTGTTGCATTCAACGCATATCCCACAGAGTTGTGAGCCTATTGGTGGAGATGTCGATACTCTCAGAAACGCCTCTATTGATCAGGTATACTGGGAGGCTCAGAATTCTTGCTACAGGTCGTGCACTGATCCCCACAGCTTTACCGGGACTCGGACTCAATATAAGATTCCACCCGTTTTGGATCAACTTGACTCACCGGGCATTCTCGATACCTCTTGAAGCGGTTGTGGGATGCCGTTACATATCGATACCCGCATGGCTGCACCAGTGAGTTCTCCTTGATTCACCATCTTCTCTCGTGTGTCTCATGCATCCCCTCCGACTCCCGATGGTCCCGAGTCGGAAGCAGTGAGGGAAGAGACCAATTGCCTCTATAAACGCTGAACTAAGCCACTTCTTCTTCGCTGCCAATCCTGCCCAACGAATTGTGATTAGTTATTAGTCCTTCCCCGCGCATTTTCGATCTCACCTGTCCACCTTTATTTCGCGAGTTGCCGAACAACATGTACGTCAGTGCACGATATCTCGATGTTCGTTATAAGTATAAAAGGCTCCTTAGAATGACAGATTTCTTCAGTTCAAAAACCATCGACTTTCCTCAGCGACACCTGTAACGTCAACGCTCTCATTATCAAAATGCGTTCTACTTCATCCACGCTGTCCGCAATTTGCATTGTGCTTTTGGCGTGTGGTACCCACCTGGCCGAAGCAAGACCCGTGTCCGGTTCGTGCTATCCACAATAATCATGTTGTTTTCTCTGATTATCTGCCCTCAAAATGTAGACCTTACACTCCGCTCACCCGGACCCGCAGCGAGTTTAGTCGTGAGTTTCTTGGCTCTATCAAACGTTTGTCAATCCAAGCTCATTTCTACCTCTTCCCTCCTTAGCCCGATGGGTGTGGCACCCCCGGTGGTCGGTCATGCAACTGAGGCGGAAGGACAGTATGATATCACTTCGTGAAGATGTCTAGGTTCGCACGATTCTATCTCCCACACAGCGAGGATACTAATCGTGCCTCAGCACTATATTTCACGCATGGGGTCTATTATTTATCAGATTTCTCTGACTGCGCGGTTCGGATATAGAACCTGCCCTGTACAATATGGTTGTCTCTCAAAAAAGTAGTCATTGATACATATATTATCTATCAGAAGTTGAGCATCCTTCGAAAATCTCAGATAAGTCGTACTGCAACATCCAACACCAAAATCGCGATTGTATTATTGGCCATCGAAGCTATGATGACTCAGAGTAACGTGATACGCGCCTTGACATATGCAGAGTATTGGTTGCAGATAGTAACTACAGTATCACCATGAAACTTAAAAATTTATAGCGACTGTTACTTACTACATATAAGGCCTCGCCGGGGTAAAGTAGCTAGGATATCTGGTCTTGATTTCTTCGTAGAGTATGCGCATGCGTAGTGGAATTTTCAGAGGCAACATATATACATGCAGTACTTTAACTCTGATGTTGATGCTGGCCACATGGTCACACAATATTGGTTACATAATCCCTCTATTTTCATCCGTTTATTACCAGACCGCGTCGGGTGGATCTGGGCCTGTCCTTTAACTGTTAAAGGAAATCGTTGCCCCTGGGACTAGCAACAACGAGAGAACACCTGGTCCTCCCCGTTGGTCAAGAATTAAAGTGGGCGATTGTGCAAATATAAAAAGAATTTTCGGGTGTGATCTATCATAGAGACCGGGATGTGCGACGTGCGTATATACGTTGATCCGTCAAAGGATCGCTGACTGATGATATGATGATATACTACTAGCTTGAGCCACAGGGGCACAGATGACGGCTCCATGCGGTCGCGTTGCAGTACAGAACCTAAGACCAGATGTGTTCCGTCGCATACCCGTTGGCGATCGCACCTCCTTTGATGCCATAGTCCTAACGTAGTGATTGTGGCTTAAGTACTCTTAACCTAAGGGAACTAGAATGGTGCGTAATGTGTAGCATAAAGGTTAGTTTTCAGCTTTGCTTTGGGCCATTAACGGGGCTCTCATGTTTCTATTAATTGTTTTGTAGTCTGACTAGAAGCACACATAATTATGAACGCGAGATTGAGTACGATAGGCTCTGCCAGGCGTCGAGGTCGGACCCATCCGCTTGGGTCTTCTTCAAGATCCATCAGACTGGAATTGCGAGATAGGCACGACAATTACGTATGATGAGCCAAAGGCCTGTGGTACGTAGATGTGTCCATCCATTTCATTTTTAGCTTGTTACCCTGTCTGGACCATCGCCCTCCGTAGCGTTGGGTGATCAATCATATCAACAGGCGTGATGTTTCCTTATTGCAAGCCAGTGGAATACAACCAAATTTACAATTACTTCTAGGTATTCTATTATGATTATCAGAGAACCAGACAAAACGACCAGCTCATAAATGACGGCAGACAGATGCTCCTTACGACTGACTAAATGACTCACCATCATCCAGACAAATTAGGTGGTTAAGAAGAGTACGCTTCTATGCCCATCAACCGTATTCTTGGTGCACCACCCTGGCGACGGGCGGACGGTCTTCCACTCATAAAAAATACCTCTTTCCCGTTTTGATACGCCAAAGATAGGTGTGTACATCTTTCGGTGATGAGCAAAATGCCAACAGGGATGTGAGGGGGTCCTTCCGCTTCAGTGTCTTACGCGATTGTCACAGCACATGTCGGATCCTACTTGCTCAGTCCCAGGCTTTTCTAATCCAGACTATGAATCTCGTTGTTTCAATCGCTGCACTCTGCTGGGGCACTGTCCATGCCCGCGGGAAAGGTTAATCTTTTGCAAACATCCCTATGACCCTTATCTGGTGGATTTACCCCGCGGATCGGGGGCCATGATACCAATCACTCGGTTCTGGGCCTTCATTGGTGTACTTGGATCACAAGTTCGCCTCTGTAGGACGTTTCTCTATGTTCGAACTGACACGCAGAACAAGTAAGCTCATAATATCTCTACACATCCAAGCGCCCGTATGCACATGGCATGGTATTTCTAGGCGTTAGATACGCATTTCGGGCTCACATGACAATGGATATCCTCTAGCTTGTCGTTGTTTCCACCTATCAGGTTTTGGCAGCCTTATCGCTCCTCGTAGAAATGCGCTTCCGCAGCTGATACGTATAGCGTGTACATGCTCACATTCCACGATCTATACGACTGTGGAAAGGTACACAATCTCTCATGGGATACCAACAAGATTATACACCAGAGTAATTAGTAGGTCTTTCCATGACAGTCCCTTGGTTTTCCCCAATAACGTACTGGAGTTGTTATATGTAGGACACACTATCATACGGATGACGACCTGATATATTCTAGCTGGCGCATGTAAACTTTACCGTTTCTCTATAAAATGTTTTGAAACGTATGCAAAGTTGATCAGAAACCCGTGTATGCAAAGACAAGCTAATCACGGTCAATCACAGTTATCCCCCCCCCCCCTTTTACTTTGAAGGAGACTTAGAGACTTCTGCACGTAGTGTCATGAGGTCAAACGAACAAATACAGTAAGACTCAATATGCCTATTTCTTCGGAATTTGGAACGTTGAATACATATATGACAGCTTTGGCATGCCTTAATTTGAGTAGAAGGCCGGTCGCGACGGATCCTGCTCCTGAATTAATCCTCTAATGCATTCTCCTTTAATTAAGGAGTGCGGGGACGGGTCTCGTCAGACTACTATGGGCCTCGGGACATGTGACCGCCAGTAAACTGTAACTCAAACAGATAAAAGGAACATGATAAAATACTGGCGTGCACTGGCCAGCCAGTAGGAAGCGATACATCAAAGGGTTAGGTTATAACCGGCCTGGAGCTGCCTGGAACCACTTCCAGAGATTGGCAAGCATGAACGGGAACTCAGGCATCTGGTATAAGCTTGACCAGATATTTAGGCAGTCGGCGACCACGTTTACGCGTTTATGTAGGCCTAGTTACGGTAATACTTCAGCAATGCATTTATGCCAGCGATGACGTACGTGACGACCAAGCAAAATGGGCGACCAACTGCGCCACTTCTGTATGTTTTCAGAAGAATGTAATGTCTTACATCTTGCTCAGAGGTGCTGAAAAGAATTGTGACTGGAGGCTGGGATCTCTGGAGAAGGGTCAAAAATATGTCTGGCACCCCCTTGCAACTGTACGCGTGTAACCGCTCCCCACTCCATTGGTATATCATTGAACCATGTGTTAGTGGGTACAGCCTGTAGTGCAGGGTTGTTGAAAGATATTTTGTTAAGGAAGCCACATAGGTCTAGATCCTGCATGCTATCGTAAAGTAAGTTTAAGCTTTAATGCAATTTCGTAATTTACTTAATGTGTTGTGGCTATAATGTATATAAGTTGGTTGGGGACACCCCTGTGAAGCCACAATTCGTCGTACATTGCTTGGATAAGAACCGGACGGAAAGACCTTGGGCGGCCGGATAGTTCATCTGTAGCAGCTGTTAAATACCTGGAGAAAGAGCGAAGACAGTAACATATGACGACTGCGTAGTTTCTAATTTTTTTAATATTAAGGTCATCAGGTGAATATATTGCGAGTCCGGAACGATGACATACCGGTCATGACAAGATCCAATAGGACTCGATGTTCACTGCAGTTAGTAAAGCTAGTACAGCCGGACTGCAGCGATAGACAGACAAGCTTAAAAAATCCAGCAGAACGGCTGATTAGTACCCTAACGAGAAGGATTATCCCTTTCCAAGTTTCGAGCCCTTGGGCGCCCGTGGGTGATACACCTAAAGCCATTCATGAGGGACAGTGGCACTGAAATCCATCAGCTAACTCATTTGCGTAGTCGCTGATCGCAGTCGGGAGGAGTCCGCTAACTGAGGATAAACGGTTTCATATTCCAAGGGGAAATGGTCGTAAATTGACTGGAGGGTCGAAGGGGGGTGACAAGTTCAGCATCAAAGCGAGGCGCGCCTTGTGCGGCAAACCGTATCTACCGGTGAGTCGGGGACTCGAGGTGGTACGATTTGATATTTCAGCCGTCCCAAGTCACTACAACAAACTAGCGAGGCTGCCTCAATTTGTTTTGAGCCCAGATAGTAATCAAATGCGAGACGAGGTCTGAACTGGAGGGATCGGAGTGTACGCCAGTGCATGGCCAGGAAACCGTCTGATTGAACTGCTGAGCTGATATCTGCCCTGCGCAATTACGACGCCTAAGCCGTGACAAACATGCATGGGGCCTGATGCATGTCTGCGCCTGGAATGAGCGTTGGATGTATAGCTGTGGGGAGGACGCAGAGTTACCTATTGACAACTAAAGTGTCAACTATTGGCGTTCCTAGAGCATTCCCGGCAGATAGCTGATCGACCCTGTCCGGATTTTGAATATTATTTGTTTAATCGTTGTCGTAAGTCTGAATACCGCAATTTTTAGGTGTGCTGTAAGGCGTGGACCCTCAATAACTGTGGAAAGGGAAACTAAGTATCAACGAGACTGTTTGGTATGGAGCTTGTCTTGGAACGGTGTAGCAATTGAGGTGAGGCACGGCCGAATGTACACGCGTTCGGCCAGCCGCCGTGTAGCCGGAAATGGACTGCCCGCACACCACAACACTATCTGGATCCTGATCCTCAACGTTGCACCTTGATATGATACAAGGTGGCGAGACTGCGGATCCTGGGTCTATTTCTGAAACGGAGCAGCCAGAACCGGACCTATAGGACTATCGCTAGCTGGCCTTTTGACGACGTTGTGTTGGACAGGAAAGGCCTAGAAGTTGTCCCGGCAGCGCCGAAGTGAAGGTAGTCATCGTAGGGAGTAATAGGCGCAAGGATTTGCAGCGGCGCCCGGCAGGTGGAATTGATTGGAGTGATGATGTAATCAAATTCCTTTTGGCATCAGTCTTGTAGGTCGCGTCATGTTAGGTTCGTTATAGGCTGTGAGCACCCTCTCGACCAAGGCTTCCCTTCTTCTCACTTATACTTCGCACAGCCTTTGGGCTCTAGAGAAATACAATATCACTTGTTCTCACGACCACGAGGCGGGAGAACAAAGGGTGAAAGGCCCGCGCTTCGAGAACAATAACCCAACCCACAAAAGCCGGCCAGGCAAAACCCGCTATTTAGACTGACACTATAGTGAGTCTCA
Organism: Ramaria cf. rubripermanens; assembly: GCA_003316465.1. NCBI lineage: Eukaryota > Fungi > Basidiomycota > Agaricomycetes > Gomphales > Gomphaceae > Ramaria > Ramaria cf. rubripermanens. The sequence goes on from QFFB01007392.1 coordinate 9,491, forward strand.
CAACTCGACTTGGTTGCCCGACAGAAGGCTTGAAGTCTTCTCATTACCTTTCCTTAAGCACTAGAATTAGTTGCCGTTCATGGTTTCACCTCTCGCCTGGCCGCGATCCCGCCTGCTCCTTGCTCTTGCATATGCAGCCTTTTTTTCCAATGTCGTGCATGCCAGCGTTGATTCATTGTGTGAGTGGCCTCTTCCTCCGGCCACGAGTGTGAGCCTGACTGCCGACCCCGACTCAGTCACGTCCTCCATCACCTATTGCACCCCACCACAGGCTATCCTCATCCAGGAGTTCTCTATCATATACTTTGCGGCGAATCAGTCCGTGTCCTTCAACATCTCCGCTGCGAGTGTGGTATGTGTTTTACGCTTAGGCAATAGTTGATTATGCTCAGAAGGGTCGCAGCAACCCAATCTCCGAGTTCGGGCCAACATTCTCCTCAATGTCTACGGTATGCAGCCCGTCAATCTTACAGAAGATTTCTGCAACGTCTTTGGCAATGCTCTATGTCCGTTTCGTTATCCCATGTTCCTGCTTTGCACTGAACACTCTTGCAGGCCCACTACCTATGTACAACTTCACTGGATCAAGTTCCATCCAACTGCCATCCTCCATCGACGTAGCATCTAAAGTTCCCAGTATCGCATACAAGATCCCCGACTTGGAAGCATTCGCACAAATCACTCTTACGGACACAAATTCGGGCAATGTAGCCGCCTGCGTTCAAGCAACTTTGTCCAATGGTTGGTCATCTCATCAACCTGCTGTTTCGTTCACGACTGGTGGCTTCGCGATCTTCGCCCTCTTCTCCGCACTTTTGCATTCCCTTCTCCCAAGTACGCCTCTTGCCCCCGCTTCCTCGTACAGCCTGCCCTCGATTGCACCTGCCCGGTTTGTCGACTTCGTTCTCCTGTTCCAGCAAATCTCTATCACCGGATTCTTGCATCTCAACTTCCCATTAGTCTATCGTGCCTTCACCCTAAATTTCGCGTGGTCTCTCGGTCTTTTTCCAAATTCACAGCCCATCCAGCGTGCTATCAACCGCATGCGTCATTTAACAGGTGGCAATTTGGAGGATGGCGTGCAAAGCCCGACCGCATTCGTTAACCGACAGCTGTCGCCATATAACGCCCCTCCCCCCACCGGAACCTCCCCGTCGTCATTCCTGGCATCGGCTAATGCCGCATTCTTAGCTGCAAACCGCAGCATTAAGGCATTGGACACAACCGCAGTCTCAAGCACCGGTGACGGTCCGCCACCCACTGTGACCAGTGGAGGGTCCGACATCTTGCCTGCAGGAATACCGGTCTACATTAACTCCTTGAACATCGGTACCGCAAATGCGTTCATGTCTGTGTTCTTTACCGTCTTGATTGGCGCTATTGTGGGTGCCGGTGTGTTAGGTATCATGTATGTTGCTTTGACGTTTATGGTGACACGGTTGAGGGGGAACAAGTGGGCCTGGACGGACGTTATGCATGCTGAGCTACGATATTTCGCGGTTTCCAATGGCATCCGATATGTAAGCCCTTTGAAACTGCTTTTGTGACGCGTGATACTTATGGTTTCCATAGGCCCTGGTTGCCCTCTACCCGGTCCTTATCTTGACATTTTCCCAATGGACATTGCATGATAGTTGGCTTGCCATATTTCTTTCCGTAATAATGCTCCTCTGCACTGCCGCGGCCATACTTTACCCCACTGTGCGGACGCTCCTCATTGCCCGACGTTCATCTCCACAAGCACTTTACACTATCCCATCGTACATTCGTGAATTCGGCGCCCTCTACATCCATTTCCGCCAGGAACGTTACTACTTCTTTGTCACGTTGCTCGCTGCGGCTGTCGTCAAGTCTCTCTTCATCAGCTTCGCAAAAGCAAGTGGACTGGCCCAGGTTACTGCCCTTCTCATCATTGAGGTCGCCGTCCTCGCATCACTATGTATCCTGAAGCCACATCGTTCGCGTGGTGGGGATGTGCTCGCTGTGTACCTTTCAGTTACCCGTGTAGTCGCTTCGGCGCTCATGTTCCCGTTCGTGGAGAGTCTACAGATTAAGCCTATCCCGCGCGTCGCTGTCGGATTTGTCCTCTTGGCACTGTTCAGCATTGCCGTCATCGTTATGTGCGTCAATGTAATACTCCACTTTGGCAACGGGTTGTTATGGCGCCGTCATGGTAGCACACACCTTGGCTCTTCTGCTGGTTCCACCACCGACATCGAGAAAGCTGGGATGCCCATGTCCGACCCATTGACACCACCTATGGTTTCAGCAGCCGCGCGTCCGACAAATCCCACCCCATCCACGTCTTTCTCGCATGAACCATCTACCCACTCGCGGCACTCTCCCAAGATGAGCGCCGCAGTGAGCCCGAACTACACGATTCCGAGCTTTTATACGTCGGAAGACGAGAACGATAGTGGAGAGAATGACGGGGAGCGCACAGCACGTCGTTCCACACGGACACAATCTCAGCGGTCGAGTTTCTTCACTGCATCCTCGCCGCCACTAACGTCTCAAGCGAATCAGTTTCCTTTACCACCAGATTACGAGCCAGAGCTACGAACACAAGCTCACGACACATAGTTCTGATTCTCTTTTTTGATTCTTGTTCTGTTGCATATCATCACATTTGCATTTGTGTCTCATCATCATCGTCACGCACACTCATTCATCCATTCGCATTTATCTTGCCAGGACCCAATTAATGGGAAAGAATCTCGAAACGTACAGCTAGAGACCCCAGCAATATCTTCGTGTAGCCTCAAATAGATTTCAAACTTGCATAAACGAGCCCGATCTTGCAAATCACATCAACTCACTCACATGGCTCATTTAAGCGGAGATAGTTACTATCACCGGTCAGGATGTGGATCGGGTCAGGATGTGGATCACTTGCACATTCCACCACC
>QFFB01007395.1:0-16676 GCA_003316465.1 Ramaria cf. rubripermanens
TCTACAATATACAAACCAGCTACACTAGGTTATCTATCTACTCCCTCAATTCATCACCACACATCAAACCTCTCTTCTTTTATTCGGCCGTCGATCCATCTTGCCTGTTAGATCCCTGAGATCTAACACCGAATCTCCAAACCTTTGGACCCCCAAACTCCGAAGTAGTTATTATGTTCCGTTTTAGTTCTTGTTGTTTACCTCTTAAAGTATAATCTTCATTCACGACCCAAAGTAGAATACTTGTACCTCCCTCGATCCAAACCTCCGACCCTATTCCGAACTCCGCTTGTTATACACCTCTTATATCCTTCTTGTTATATGTTCTTAGGATACAATTAGCTTACGAGGTATTAATAGTCCTCCAAACTTGTATCCAGTTCTTTAGTTCGAATATTGACTTAATTCCTCGTTACCACCTCCAGTCTCCTCGCATTCCTCTCTATAGTTAGATACTATTATTTGATACCTCCGAGTCCGAGTCTCTAGTCAGCCTCCGAACCTCCGAACCTCCGATCTCCAAAATTAGGGATCAAACGATAGTGGGTGGCGCAACCCATAAGTTGAAGCCAAGTCCCTACCCCCCTCACATACCTTCGAAGTCCGACCTCCGAGTCTCCGACCTCCGAAGTTCCGGGTAACGTCCGTGAACTTAACATTGCCGCCGAAAAGACCCCTGAGCCAAATCTCTGGAATATCATCATATACCATCTCCGACCCCTGCACTATGTCACCTTTGGTTAATCAACGCACATGCCATATTTGGCATCACACTTGTGAAGGAATCAAAAAAAAAATCTTGAGCTATTTCTTTTTATCAAAAAATATAAATAAATAAAAAATACATAGATATTAAAATTGGCCTCCTGGACCTGTGTTGACCCTTGCACACTGGTGGCTTCCCTGTCCTCTTTCAAATCTTCCATGCTGACAACCTCCTGGACCTCCCTTGACTATAAAATTGTATTTCCACTACCCTCAGAGTTGAACATGACCCTGTTCTTGCTCTCACACCCCCACTTGCACTTGTTCCCATGCCTGTACTTGCAGTTACACCATGCACTAGTATTTCAGTAAAAGGATGCATATAAATGAGTGAAAGCAGACATAAGTGAATCTAGAATTGATTCTAGAGTGACAACTACAGCTGAAATGAACTACATGGGCTTATTTAGTCAAGAGGGGAGTCATTCCACACCATCCCTTTATGGTGCATAATTATAGAGTATATATCTCATGTATCTCTCCAAATTCGAAGCTTTGTTTGATTTACTCAGCAATTGAGGAAGGGGGAAATGGCCCAGGAGCCTAGCAGAATGCCAGAAATGGGAATTAAATTTCACTCATTTTACAGGATAACTTGTACTTGATCACAGAGACATAGCCCATACATCATATTCCATGCTAAATTTGAGGTTTTAACTTGTTGTAGTTCACAAGATTCAGCTCAATTAGTCTGTGCTAATATTTTTGGCATCTAATTTGAACTCTGCCTTAGGGGCTTGGAACATCTGTAAATAGCTAGTTCTTTGTATGATAAATTAGCAGTAAAAACACTCCAACTGTATTGTACAGTACCATAAAGCACAGGTTCAGAGTTGAACAGTTACAACACTGTAGGTTATCTACTTGTGATATGGTATGGCACCATAACTGCATTATAGCACACATAAAAGCTGTATATATGGCTATAGTGCCCATCCCTAGTCCAAGCATAGAGTGTGGCCACTCTCCAACAGTGTTTGATAAAAGTTGTAATCAATTGGACTGGTTCAAGCCTAGAGTGGGGGCTCCAGTCACAGGCCGGTCAAACCTCCTGAATGGCTTCTAAACCCCTGGGAAATCTTCCAAACCACCACCAATGTCTCAGCAAGTCACTAGTGATCTTAGCGAATGCCGAGAGGTGAATGGTGGTTATTGGTCCTCCAGTCGAATTAATCATCCTGTCGTCTATTATTCGGGAAATTACTGCTCCAGCTTGACATTCACAAATTTGACTACCAGGCACGTGTCTGGGGTCCATGTATCCCGGCAGACGAATCCGTTTACAGAATCACGCGCTCGGTCGAGATCGGCGAGCCTTGCCAGTCCCGCTTTCCATACTGTCTCTCCTGAAACTGAGCACTATCATCGAAGATTTTCCTTTCTCCAATAAGAATTATGCTGATTGACATGCTCTTACGTAGCCGAACCAATCGACCCAATAACTACCTCAGTGGTGGGGACCATTCGATCGCGTAAAGTGCCCTTCGACTCCTTCAACACAATCCGTTTGTGATAGTGCACAACTCCAGGCTCCGGAAGCCAGCCGCGCACGAATTTCCCTCAGCTGATGTCAACACGCAGCTTCCAAAAAGGCTGCTTATGATTCGATTTTACTCCATGCTGGTACGCTCGTGCAATATATTCGGTTCCGTGGTTATTCGTCAGTTGCCACGACGTTGTCCGCAATAATTCATCAGCGAGGAGCTTGTTTCTTCGCTAGCTTATGCTAATGAATCATCGAGTCCTTAGGCTCGATTCGTGGAGTAGGCGTCGGCTGCAATTAAGACTGCCAAATTTGGCTATGTCTGATGTCTTTTGAAATAACAAACGATTGAAGCCAAAGCGGAAAACAATTACATAGCTCTTGCCGCCACATGCCGAACTGGAACCTTATTCTTCGTGGATGAGTCGTGTTTGCTTTGTTTTTTTTTTGTCTGAGCACGGGTATAAAATGGAGTCAAATTTGTTGACGGTGGGTGGATACTTAAGTGGCCTTGACGTCTTTTTCCTTCCCTTTTCTGAGAATTTCCATTATTGCCAAATATATATCGGACGTCCTGCTACATATAGAGTCTACTTCTGATTTACACCTGGTGAGCCTCATCATCTTGATGTCCAAAAGGTATTATATAACATCACGCATCAAACACTGCAGCGATGGCTCGTGAAATTGATTCTCAATCACCTGGGATTCAAGGGACGCCTGAGATGGCTCAAGGAATAAGTGCGATTGTCATGAACCACCCACAGCATGAGTGCGTCAGAGTATTTCACCAAATTCAGTGGTACTTTGTCTCTCACTCATTTGAATGTATAGGCCTCTCACCGCATATAGAGAGTCGAAACCTGAAGTACCCACTAGTACTTCTGCGAGGCCGCTCGGTCATGATACTCCCAAGGTGACGAGTACGTTGAAGACTGCTAGCACATACATTTCTGCCACAGGCGGTAGGCCTGGTATATTCGTAGGAGCTCAGGCCAAGGCGAATCAGGATGCTTTGCGCATTGAGCTCAAGGGATCATGCCATGGGCCCGATCCGAAACTCCTCGATGCGTTCTTTCCCCCTCCAAAACATGATGGTGAACCCAGACCAAACAACGACATCCTCCAGAGCCTTCGGTCGGACTTCTATGGAGACACAAATAGGCCGTCCGCGAAGATTGCAAGGGGCGTGCGGGGTAAAAACCTGACAAATGGTTGGAAGGGCATCCCAGAACCTCCGGTGCATCGAGAACAAGCTAACATTCAGGAGAACGAAATCACCGAAGCTCTGGTCCCCATCATCAATGCAATCATATCGCATCAAGGGCTTTCTGACTGCCGTGTTGCAATTGACCGTCAAAAAAACCCTATTCGTACATTTGCCGGAGGTTCATTGAAACCAGATATATTTCTTTGGGGTAAAGGAACCCCTGCCTTCCCTGACGCTAATGGAGTTCCACACCCAAAAACACCGGCCGCAAATGAAATCAAAACGCTGAGCGCAGTGGATAAGAAGGCGATAGATCAAGAACCTCCAGTCGACTGGCGGTGGTGCGTCATTCCTATCGAAATCAAGACAGAGAGGTCTCGAGGATTCGGAGCCAGCCAAGCTATGTTCCAACTGGCAACATACGCACGAGAGGTCTTCGCCGCACAGCCTCACCGGAGGTTTGTCCCGTCTCTGCTATTCACAGAATCCACGGTCGAATTCTTTCTGTGGGACCGCGCCGGTGTCGTCTTTTCCAAAGCTCTCGATTACCACGCGGAAGCTGCACGTTTCTGCCAAATCATCGCTACCATTGTCTCGTGGAATGATGAAAAACTTGGATTTGACACCACCGTACAGTTTCAAGCGAATAATGTGCTGCGTATATCAACCAGATCGGATGAATATATGGTGGATACAGTCGTGCCACTCATAACCCAGCCGTACAACATTCGAAGCCACGGGTCGACTTGTTGGAGAGTTCGTAGGTCCGATGACTCTGACGAACACATCTATCTCATCCACGACACGTGGTCAGAGAATTGGGGATGCACTCAAGTCATTAGAAGAAAGGTCGAAGAGGTCCGCTTGAAACATCGTCTCCTGACCCCTGCGGAATGGGTCTCATTTGAGCCTGTAGAGACTTCCTTTACTCTTTCCGGCCTTGCACCCTCTCAGCGATTTGTGGATAGTGTGGAAAATAATCGGCGACTTGTCGGAGTCACATTAAGCAACCTGGACCACGGTCGCTCAGTCTGGAGATGTAATGGGGGCGAATGCGTACCGCTGGAGAAATTTAACAGTATATGGGAACTTGTATCTGCACTGCGTGATGTAGTTCAAGGTATGAGCCCTGTTCATGAGACGGACCTATTACTGATGCTGGTGACAGAGCTGAAAATATTGTTTTTGGACGCTAAGATGATGCATCGTGACATTGCACCTTGGAATATGTACATTCACCGAGGACCGGAAGGACAACGAGGCTTTCTTTTAGATTTTTCACATGCAGGTTTCTTGGACGGACCTACCATTTATCCACGGTCAGGAATCACACCGGTTGGTACACAGTTGGACATTACGCGGCTCTCTTGACCATCTTTTGACCCAGGGATCTCACATTTTTATGTCACGTCATGCCTTGGGGCAACGTCCGCCCACCCATTGCGACGATTTAGAGTCTGTATACTATGTGCTGATTTTAATTGTTGCGAGCCACACAGGTCTGGACACATCGCGACTGGCATACGCTGATTTACCACATGACTTGACATTTTGGATGAACATCGATCCCGATGTGGTCTCAAGTCTCAAAGAATATCATATAGAGGCGGAGGAATCTAGGATTCAAGTGCAGGACATTTTCCTGCCCCTGAAACCTTTGACAGACAAACTTCACGCCTTTTTTCACGCTCGCAAGAATCCTGGGTATATGACGGACCCACAACAGGATTTCCAAGAATTTTTGACTTATTTTGATGAGATAATGGAAGGTATGGCGGAAAGGCTACGGAGAAGGACATACGACGACTCCAACAATAGTGACGGAGGTGACTTGGAAGGCACTCAAGAGGCCAAGAATCCATGGCCAGGGAATACGGCACCAGATCAGGATTTGGAAAGAGATAGAAAAAGGGTCAAGAGGTAGACAGAAAGCCGACAGCGACGAATAGATATATACCAGATCCCACGCTGAGATGCGCTTGCCTGCGTGCGGCGAAACGAGCGTAACTTTGTAAACATACAGGTTTCAAGCAATGCCTTCGAATATTGAGCACATAAGTAGATTTATTTATTCTTTGGAAATTCAAGTAACACGATTCAGGAAAGGGTGGATAATTATATTTCCTGGTCATCTGAGCGTGACCCATGATGGCGTTTCCGATTGCGAAGAAACTCCTGCGCCAAGTCAGGACCGCTGGCTTGAGCTCTGATTCGTTTGCCCAAGGGGTTATTTGAAGACAGCTCTGAGCATTCGGAGTCACCAGAAGGAGAGGATAGGTGTTGTGTAGCTGCCACATCCTCAGCATCCATATCAAGGATGCACTGTTGGATATAGCCTAAGTATTCGTCATAATCCCTTTTTGGGTTAACGGGAGGGGCAAGATCTCCATATAAGGGACGTCGAATATGAAAGAACTTTATCAGGCGGTTGGCCAGCACTTGGAAACAAGGGCCAAACCAGGGTTGCAGTGGAAGACTGAAGGCGCTTAAAGCGATTTGACCGATTTTATAAGCATGAGAGATTGGGCTGTCCCAACATGACGCTATTGCTGGAGGTGTATTTTTAACTTTATGTGGTGCCGTGTAAACCATAAGGATCCAGCATAGGACGTAGTAAAATGACTCGAGGTCATCAAGGTACGTATGAGGCATCTTGCCCTCTAGCGCATTCCGGGACATATAGCGCCAAGTACCCTGATTGGGGAGTCAACTCTTATTAGGGAATCATGGGGCAAACGACCTACAATGTTCTTTTTCTTTGAGTATGGGGAAGTATCTTCAACTCGAATGGCGTGATCAAAGTCAATAAGGATCCCGCGATTGCCCTCTGCGCCGCCGGGGTTAATAAGAATATTTCCTATACTGATGTCACGGTGCAGAATCCCCGCCACATTATGAAGCTCTCGATGCGCTTGGAATATGCATAAATGACAAAGAAGCACACAGAAGATCAGAGGAAGAGACTCACCAAGAACGGCATCATGAAACGCCAGCAACAAGTCCTTGCGTGTCTCAAATTGATCAATAGTCTCCCCGAACGTCTTCAGGACAATCCGAGTGTGGACACGCTCTAATTTCAAGTCCTCTGCAGTAGGTTGAACTATCTGGCGGTTGCGCAATATAGTATCAAAGTCATTTGGATCGTCGCTGCGTGTGATTTCCTCGAAGTGCTCAAGCTGTGCTATGCCATTCACCACACCTTTGGCCTGCGCATGTCGAAGCAGTGAACCTTCCGATTCTCTCCCAGCAAGTTCTCCGCGCGGTATCCACGCATCCTTCACCACAAATTGTGAGCCTCGATCGTTGGCTCTCACAGTGCGCAAGATGGTGGTCCCTCGTCCAACTAGAGTCGAGTAATGAAAAAGCCCTTCTCGGACGGCATAATGCACTTCCTTTGCAGAATTTCCTCCGTAATTGACTCGAGTACGAACGAGAAAGCATCCCTTACCAGGGAACATACCCATGTCAAACCCAAGACGCTCGCCCTGGTCCGATCCAAGTCCAAAGATTATTGCGCAAAATTGTACGGGATGCTGATGGTAGTTGAATGGGGGAGATGCGACTGCGCCTGAATGATCGAACATATAAACGGTACATGTGGTCTCCGTCAGGATGAGTCCATAAGCGAATCGTCGATGGGTTTGGCTTAATATTATCTGGGTCATATGGGCTACTAGCCGATCACGGGCAGCCAGGAAGTCGTCCGAGTCGAGTATGATTTCGATGGGGGATATTCCTGCCTGGGCGATAGGCCTGATGAAGGTCCACGTAACGCCCATGATTTTACCACCAGCACCAGCCAGAAACAACGGTGGAGAAACTGGAGAATGACCGGGTCGGGAATGGCTGCTCTGTATCCTCTTCTTTTTGGAGTGAGTAGCCAGGACACATCTAAGATGCACCTTATCCCATAAAAGATTATGCAAATAAGCCGATTTTCTCTGTCCAATATTCTGTGTCTTCTGTCCTAAGGCCTTGTCTGGCGCAGAAGCGGAAGGTCGTCGTCGAGACTCTTCTTCGGCGAGCAGGATATCGTTCAACAACATTCGAAGCGGTGTGTAGAGTTTCGACGCAGCCTTCGGAGTCTTCGGAATCTGCTTCCAGCGGGAGGTTCTTGAATTGTAAGTTCGTTTCTGCGTGGCCTCTATATCTGGTTTCCAGGACGGGTATACTGGGAAGAACTTCTCTAGGAATTTATCGTCATGTCTCCAGCTATTCCCAAACTCGTGCCGTGCCCGCTCTACGAACTTGGCGGCTTCTGCAGCGGTGGAAATCGGGGGTTCGGATTCGTGGCTCCAGATATCCTCAGCAGACATCACAGCTCATGCTAGAGACTATAGACATAACATAGACACCTGCTCCAAAACTTGCGGTTGGGGTCACGTGATGCAACCCTGGAGCACTAAAAAAGGGAACAATAATCTGGGCTTCAATAATAGCTAAGTTAGTAGTATTTTCTCATGTCCACGTCAGCTTCGATGCAGTCCGACGAGGAGGCCGCCACGAAATGCTCGCCAACGATCAAGGTCATCGTACCACTCAAGTTCTCATTCCAAGAAAGCTTTAAGTTGTCATGTCTTTCGGTGAGTGGAGTGACACCTTTTGTAACGGACTGTGATGCTCAGGCTCCTTCCAGTGAGTTGCGTTCGACCAAGGGCGAAGCCGATTCTATGCCGCTGGCTCCTGTGCTCTGGAGCAGTAAGTATTTCCTTGTAGTGTTCATGGCGAAGTTAACTTCAGCTATATACAGTGTCTAGCGTGCATGGATTCAATGTCGTCTACCGGTACGTACATGGTCACGGCGTTACCCGCCCTCGTTTGAACCGCTTTTCAGTGATATGAAACCTGAGAACATTCTTCTTGATTTCACCGGACATATTTCGTTATGTGACTTTGGTAACACGGCAGCCGTATTGTATGATGTCTGTATCGCTAACCACGCCTTCTCGTAGGGTTATGCAAAATTGACATGTCGAAGTCTGATCAGACGAACACTACGCGTCCTTCTTCATGTCCTAAGCCATCATTTATAATATGGCACAGCTTTTTGTGCTACCCGAGTACATTGCCCCTGGACTCCTCGAAAGCCAGGGATATATAAAGACGGTAGACTGGTGGACGTTATGTGTTCATCTCTATGAAACGATGGTACACACTTGTTTAATGACTAGCCCGTTGCGACACTGACCGACACTGTTCGACTATATACAGACTAGCTTGCCACCTTTTTATGATGAGAACGTCAATACCATGTACCAGCACATCCTTCGCGACCCTCTCAAATCTTCCAGATGACATGCATCCCGACGCAAAGAGCATCATGACAGGATTGCTCAGCCGAGATCCGGCAGAATGGTTGGGTGTCAATGATGGTGAAGAGATCAAAAGACACCCATTCTTCAAGACGATTGACTGGAACAGGTGGGTCGTCATTCCCGCGTTCAGTGAGTAGCTCACTGGGCAACTATCTAGGATACTCGCAAAGAAGATTCAACCTCCTTTCAAGCCTAGTGTGGTATGTTACTCGCTTCAAATCCGTGATGATATTATTAATATATCTCCGGGAATCCGTACTGGATGTCGCAAACTTTGAATCAGAATTCACTTCAGTAGCTCCCGAAGACTCGGTGGTTGCAGACCTGAAACTTTCAGAAATGGTGCAAGAGCAGTTCAAACGTTTCACGTTCAATCCCAACAACGAGCATCTTAGCGAAAGTGTGGGACAAATTCCGTGACGATGGGAATCACAAAATCTAGGGTATCCCGGAGTCGTGGGATTGACCTTCATCAGGATTGTTTCATTTCTGCGCTTTGCTATTCGTGGATGCATGCACTGGTTTTTCATATTTCTATCTTTTCGATATTGTCAGGAATGCTACCTATCCGGTCGTTTTATCCATTGAGCTCGTTTTGGTTCATATGGCTGGCAGCAACTTAATTATCCACAGTTGAAACAGTGTAAGTACATGCTGGATTAAACAGTGGACCATGGCTGATGATGACATAGTTAAAGTCAACCTTGCACAAGTCCAATGTCAGAATATTGCACCTGGTGATCTCTGTTGGATTGAGTTATCAACTAGACCCTCTGAACTTTGGAGATCATTGCCAGTATAAGATTTAGTACATACACTCTATCTACAGCAGATTGGATCAAAAGTTACAGTTATTATAATGGGGCAGGGCACAACATAGATGGTCAGGAAACCAAAGGCACACCTTGCCTCCACTGCTCCATATAGTGAGTATGTTCCTCCTGCTTCTGACGACGACGCTCTATTGCAGCAGGAGAATTTTCCCATAAAAATAGCACAACATCATGCTCATCCCATGCCTCCACATCCTTTGTCTCCCCGGCCTGACCTCCAGCTGCCTCAGCACCCGCCTCATTCAAACATTTAGCATCATCACGTTTCTTAATTGCAATAGTCCTGTCATTCACCTGCCTTGTAAGCCCCCTTGAAGCTGGCACGCCGGGGCGAGGAATATTGGGACGATTTAGGAGGACTCCTGACCCACGTCCCCACCGCTTGACGGCAGCCACACCGTAGTTATAGTGTAGGATCAGGTCCGATGGCATTGACAATGGACTTCCTGTCTTGACTGTTGCATCAGCATTGTTTGGGGCAACATCAAGTGAGACCGCATCAGGCGTTGACAGCCACTGCAGGGTGTAACGCATGGGCAGGGGGTAGGTGAGCTCTTCTGGGAGTGGGAGCCGTCGGAGACCGTGTGGAGGAATATCGGTGGGTTCAAGAACATGGTTTGGAGTCTGAGTAACAATAGTCATAAAGATGAGACGAGTCAAACATGGGTCGACAATTATCACAAACCTTGAGTATCACAACCCAGCGGGCATCGAACTGATTATGTATCAAGACGTTTGCAAACACCCCATTGCGAATATCATTAATATCCGTTAGATCTTCCACATTCTCTTCATAATTGGGACGGGTCTCTATGATCCGCCGAAACCACTGAGATGGAAAAGAGAATCAGATCACAGGCTAGAGAAATCATATGGTCAAAAATACCTCAGAGCCACGCGCATGGGGAATGATATGCATCCCATTCCCAACCCGTTCTGGAGTTCCCGTGAACATACAACATGTGTCACGTTCGAGGAGATTCTTGCGGAAGTTGCTGCGAGTTTCTGTGGACCCAGAAGGCACTGTCGACCGTGTCTTAATCACATCGGGATCAATTGCCTTGTCGAGATCATTGGCTGACAACCACGTGGTCAATGCCAAGAACAACAATGTAGAAAAAAACCTACGAGCATATGTGTCCTGTCTATCTATGGCATAATAGTAGTATAACCCTTGGTCATCGATATGCCCGTCGAGATCTACCGGCTGTTTGTGGGGATGCTTCACCAAGTTGCCTTCAGCTCCGAGGATGCACCAAGAAAGAAAGGCAAGATATTTCATAGGCTTTAAGCAAAGAGAATGAATGGTGTCTAATGGAATTTCAAGATAGAACTTCGAGCTGCGCACAAGCACAAGCCGAACTTTGCCCAAGTCGACATCTTCGAAAGATTCAGAAGTGGATGCGGGGTTAGACATGCGTAGAACGCTGGCAACGGCCGGCGACAATAGAAGTAGAATAGGATTGATCGCCAGAAGAGGAGAGGTCGCTGAGTAGAACGCTGGCGACGGTGGCGATGGCTCAACTTTTGGTCGGCGTCTCAACTGACTAAGCATTTTTCCCATCACGAGAGACGCGTACGACTTTTCCCATTCTCAAGTCTCAAAATTGCAGTGCTAGTGCTAGCGAGGGCTTACTTGTCTCTCTGTCACCTAGTATATAACTCCATCCAATGATACGAATACAAACTCATCATTCCAAGTCACAGTAGTATCCGCAGTGTTGCCAACACCGAGCAATGTGATCCTAAATAGGACCTCGTTCTATTTAGGATCACATTGCTCGGTGTTGGCAGTAGAGAGTTTCTAATACATTATCGACTATCAGCCGATAAGACAGTCGTTTGTTTATCCTTGAAGAACTTAGGGGTGAGCTGACACCCAACATCGTGCCTCCACACCTTTGGACTGAGCCCACGCACATATTTTACTTGTGCAGGTGAGCTTCAACATTCTGACTAATTATACTGTTTTAAGACTTATTGGAATCTTGAGGTTGTTTTGAGTGAGATTACAGATACGCAGGCAATACGGTCACGTCCGCCAACTAGGTCTGCACATCCCCAGCCATGTGAGCAACGCTACTGCTAGTCTACGCATATTTCGTAATTCTTGTCTGTAGGACTGCCATATCTGTCTGCTCTCTCGACATCCAGCGCGCCAGCTTGCACATCTCCTTGCCGTAGTATACTTATCTATACACCATCTCATTCCTTTCCCTTTATCCACTCTTCGCTTATGCCTACGTTCGGTACGAAGATTGGATCAAGAGCGAAGAATGGACGTTTCTAGGGTGTGTTTCTTTGGGTGCAGGTCATGCTCTCAGTTTCCTGGCCGCCAGATGGAGTACTGGTGCCAAGCCTTCATCACAACACGACCCGTAAGACTGTGTCATCTGAGTTCCTGCTGACCATGTCTAAGAGTCGTACGCTGCATGACGCTGATTCCATCCAGATAATACCTGCAAAGCATCGCGGACAGGGAGAAATTGTTCCGATCCTGAAAAAGAATGTAAGCTCGTCTTTATTATCATTTAGTCTTCATTTTTGTGTCATTAGTCATAGCTGAACAACTTTAAAACCTTCTGACCTTAATTCTTACACGTTTAGTTATCAAGGGGACACGTATCTCTGTGATACCTCTACGTCACCCCCGTTATTTCTACGTTCTCATTTGATAGGCACTGTGCCAGTGTGGTATGTCTGCGTCAGATTGGTCTCCGAGTCTTAGAAAAGCACGTACTTTATTGGCCTGCAGATTACTTAAGAAACATACTCCAAATCCCGGAGATGCGAGCCCCTCCATCATGATTCTTATTAGTGAGCCTAGAGGATACGAATCATAGACTGTTCGAGTCAACACTGCCACAGACGCCGTCAGAGTCATATTTCTTGCCGAGTTGCGATTCCGACAGCGCCGAGTCGTTCAATTCTCCCCTGGCTTCGGAACCAGTAAACATCGTTTCACATCCCTACCGTTGAACATGAACTGGCCGTAGAGAAGAGAACCCCCCCCCCACCCCCCACCCCCTTTATGACAGTCTTTCTTCTCTACGCCTAAAGAAAATATATACTCAGAAATAAATACCCTTTTTTAGATGGTACCATGATGAGTACACACGGCAGTCGGCAACCGCTGTCAATGCTGACGTTGAACGGTTTGAACCGTCGTCCGAACCGCACACCCGCGGTCCACATGAATCAGGCTAGCTCTCCTAGTCTGGGTCAGCTCCTGTGTCCTTATCGTCTTCATGTGCCTCCCGGACCAACGCGTTTGCGACACTGCGCGTGATGACGACGTCGCGGAGCTTGGTGAGTCCAATATGTAAGTGACCAGCTCATGTCCCTTTGAATTCGGAAGGAGTCACCAGATTCATCTCAACCAACCATTAGTACATAATCAGCGACATAGAGTTTATTAGGAAGGATTTACAGCAAGAGCAACAAGCTCATAGCATGGCTGGAGACCATGGTCCAATGGAATACTGGTACGTCACTAAAGCTCTGACCAGTTTTGAACCGCCTAAATATATTCTTCCAGAAAGACCCTCAGGCCTCAATCACGGTCGGTCTGACTCCGGTCCGGTCAAGATTTGACCTGAGATTATTGTGACAATAATGGAACTCGAGTTGCGCATGAATCCATGATGACACGACAATGCCTTGCTTGCAATCGGAACGACGATGAACACGAGGGGACGACGGTGACGACCGCTAGATGATGTAAGGAACCAAGGGAGTTATGCGGGGTGACAAAACGCTAGGGCTTCTAGATTATTCCACTGCTTTCAGGGATGGGGAGGAACCTATATGGCAATATCGACGTCGCCGTGTGAAAGGAGTACGTGTATATACGCCTGAGGCAAAGAAATGCCAAGATTGAGAAGCAACGATGGTATGTTACGATGACCAATTCTGAAAGGCTACTGAACAAAAGAGGTTAGAAATTAGCCGCTGGAGCGAGATTGTGCGAAAGCAAAGAGTATAAGTTCCAAGTGACATCACGATTTCAGCACATCGCAGCTCGCACAGCCACAAGACGCGAAGGAGACTCGTAAATAAAGGCAGATATAAGAAATGTGAGTAGGACGTTCGCGAAATTGAGCGCAGATGCTCAGTCAATATTTGGCCAGGTCGACCAACATCCACTATCAGCTATCTTAACGCCAGTCCCTCCCGTTTATAGAGAGATCCACATGGTTTCAGCAGATTGGTTGATACAGAGTTACGCCGTTTATTGTTCACATAGCTTCGCGCTCATGCAAGGAATGTAGATGTAGATCTAAAAGAACGTTCGTGGTGAGTTTGATCAGACCACCCACTTGTCGTAGACTCATGCTTCAGACAATATAGCCTTCCAAAAAAGCATAGCCACACGGATGAGTGTTTTGTTCACGTGGCAACTGGTGTGCTGATTTCCACAACAACCATAGACACCGCAGAGCGTTGGTGAACTTGCGATAACGTTGCTTATAACATGAGATGTAAGGCGAGATGATCCAATTAGTATGAGCAAGGATTGCAAAGGGAAACAGACTTCCTGCTCAGGGAATACACCATAATTCAATCGTAAGGTTAATTCAGAATACCGAGTGAGAACCGTGCTGAAGATGCGCTTGCGCAGGACGTCGCCGAGAAATTTAAAGGGGCTGGGTTATCTAGATGCAGGGAAAGTCAAAAGCAAACATCGAAAACGCACTGTGACAGGCAAGCCTCCAAAAATCCCCCCCCACAGCTCTTCCTCTGGACGTACCACTACCGAGCCACCACAGTCAGTTTCTCTCATCAATAGGTATGCCATCCTAGCCGTAGTTGAGTTCCAATGATGACACAGAATAAGGCCCCGGAGCGGTTGATACTACGCCTCTAAGGTGAGTTCTATTTGGGGAGAGTGGAGTCAGGAATTGGAAAATGTCCTTGTGAACCATTCTGGTGCCTGCTCTGCCACCGTGCCATCCCAGTGATATAGTTACCGCCAAAGCGTCAGATAATCACGAGCATAGTCTCAGCAATAGGTATTCACATCACTATCATGATGAAGAATGCCCATGACAAGTCCCCTGGGTATGTCCCCAGCGAGCACAAAACTGTGAATCGTGGAGAGGGAAGTGCGTAAGTCCGCAGCTGTGCCACCCACCGAGGCTGTAGAAGGCTCGCTGTGTAAAGACCCATTGGCACCCGCGTCTCATTGAGACAAAATGCAGCAACGGTCTCAACGTCAGCAATAACGGATGTCACTGCCCAGAATGGGCCCAGTGGCTCAGACAACGCAGAGGGAGACAGATGCAGCTCCGAACGAGACTGAGATGATAAGACCTCCTTGGCCCAGCACATCTATATGGCTGCCTCCGGTCGGAGGTGCGAATTATACGAGGCGGGAAGAAACCGCCTCTTGGAATCCGTCTCATTCACCAGGATGAGATGCGCGGAGGGTTATCTCTGGAGATGGCCAGCTTGTGATTATAGCAACAGTGCGTCTTGTCTCGGGAAAGACTCGGAGCGCATAAGCCGCCGCATCCGTGCTCTACATCCAGAGGTCGATCCCAACGCAACTCTGCAAGATGGAGGATTTGAAGACCAATCCAGTCGAAGTTCTTCAAGATATTCTCGAAACGTAACGTGGGAAGGATCGATGAACATCGATCTATGTCACCTGAGTTCCTTCTCCACGCCAACCAACACCTAAACAACAAGGCAAAGCTTCCTAGTAACACGGCGAATACCATCGGGCTAGGCACACAATGTATAAATTATACGGTTTTCCGATGGCAGGCGATGTCCAGAGAGAGGATACCCATTTTTTTGTCCTCTATGTAACGTAAATAGCGCTGAAGTGTTATGCTTACTTTGAAAGGTGCAAATTTTGGAATTTTTAAAGCGGAGGACGAACCAAAAAAACCAAGTTCGTGTCCTGTTCACGCTAGTGAATGTAAAATAAGGGGAGACTCGTGATATCCAGGCTTGGTGTAATTGCATTCAATATGCATGCAAAACTAGAGTATTACAGAACAAGCGTTATTTAAAGACGTCTTAATATTTGGGCTTGTGTGGTAGATGTGACGCCATCGATGTTCCCTTCCCACTCGATGTCATCAATCCTCGCCCACCCTCAATCGTCCAAAATATATTGAATAAGGAGCCTTTTCTTCATGGGTTCCTTCGACATCCGCGAGGAAGTACCAGGATCGATCCCTAGGTGCTGAGCCTTGATATGCCGAATAATCACACACTTCCGCATAGCGAATAGACAACTCTTAACTGGGCATCTCCAAGCATACTCCTCGGCACGCTCGATCCGCGCGGTTGTCGTCAAAAATTCAATCGGGCGTTTCCACGACTGCCCACTCTTTATGGCTTGGAGCTCATTGCCGATATGGGTGCTCAGAAGGTGATCATAAAAATGGCCTTTTTTACTGATTTTCCCTATGAATTGGCAGCGGCGACCATCCTTATCGTGCAGCGTGCATCGACGGTTGTGGGGGATGAGAACTGGGGACGATATGGTAATATATGCCTTTGGTGATAGATTGGAGCACGAAGGGGTGATAGAGGGTGGAGAGGCGGAGGGTAAGCTGATATTCATCGGTGGAGGCGAAGCCGGCAACTCAATCGTGGGTCTTGATCCGGCCTCTTCAGCGTGCTGAATTTCGATGGGTAATCCACCCAGCGACTCCATTACAGTCGCGGTGGGCGGGTCGGCTGCGGTGTTCCGCGCCTCTCCCTCATTGTGATAAGTGTTGTTATGTTGTTCGCTGGGTATAAACCCAGCGGAACTGTCCAGTAGCATTTAGGAACCGTTTATAATGAGTGTGATGGCAAGTACCTTTTGGTGGCGTTGTACCACATGGCATCTGCCCCAAGGGCAGACCCTAAGTCACTATATATTTTCACCGGCTTTATAGGACAAAGGAAACTTGCGAGGGTTCTTTCTGTTGGTGCGCCCTCACCCGGCAGGATGTCAGCTTGAGTCACAGCATTGGGATAATTAGTCCATCCTAGAGATCTTGGTGACGGTTAGAGGGCCGATTGTCAGCGTTCACGCAGATGATTATCCCGTGATGCGACTTACTGTG
>QFFB01007398.1:717-15193 GCA_003316465.1 Ramaria cf. rubripermanens
TTGCATTGAAACTCTGAGTGCGGTGCTTTTGAGGGACCGCTGTTACTCTCATGAAGGGTCTGCACCGAAGTCTGCAAATTAGGTGTCCCCTCAATGGGTGATGGGTGGGCGATGGGTGGCCATTAGGCAGGCGATTGATTTTGTATATTTACTTATGTTCAAGTATTATATCCCGAAAAGTATCTGTATAATATGGAAACAAAAACTTAATGTTTTGAGTGTATACGGAAGGTTTACTATATCTTTAAGTTTTATCAATAGATTTTTTGTCTACTGAAACATGAACTTTAAATTAGCTTAAAATTGTATCTACCCCTTCTTGTATTGAGACCTGTTTTATCCACTTCTTTACATCAATTTAAGTTTACCATTTTAATTGGTATAGAATATGTGCAAAAACTTGGAATTTTACTTCCAGTTTGGACAAGGAATAAACCATAATGTATCAGTCTGTACAAAATGTGATCATATTTTTTGAGTTTAAGATTCCGATAATAACACATTTTTTAAGCCCTTTAAAACTTATCAATCACCGCTGTGTCACAAAAGGATCAATGCTCGCAGATGGCCGGGCCTGCGGGCCTTCAAATTTCAAGCTTCATCGGTCTTAAAAAATAGGCATGGTTATCCAATTGGACATTATAACAAATTATACTGTATAAGTACTAGAGAGTATATGTTACCAATATATATTAGCAAACTGAATTGAAAATATCAGGCACACCATTCAGTTGAGCTAATAATTATGGGGACATATACTCTCTACTGTATTTATATAAGTACATCATGCCAATTAATATCTTGGTCAGAGCATGAAGGGTTCTGCCGCAACCCCCCTAGTCACCGGAAAGCCGCGCAGGCCACAATAAGGATGTCGAGAGATTCGGATCAGTCGAATTACAGTACGTTAAGGTACCTAAGTCGATCGCTACCTGCGAAACTGTCAAACCTTATCACTCGCCTGCAAACGAGGCCTTGAGGGGCAGCTACAAGCGTACGTTTGTCTCCCAACTAGTATCTCCACTCTATAAAGTCCCATTCGAATGCTTTACCAGCAACCAGAACGGCTCTTGCAACACACAGAGGGGATTATCGACGAAGATTCCGATGATGAAAAGGACTCAATTTTGCCGTTAGCTTGTACTTCTGATACTATCACTCTGGGTACTACCAATATTGATCATGAACGACAGCTCGGCCAGCACAGCAAGAGTATGCTGAGAACGTTGAGGGAACTGACAATTATGTCAAAGTCGTAAGATACTTGGAAGATCGGGCGGCCGAGATTTCGCACTTTGACAAGCTTGTGAGCTTGAAATCGATGAAGAATGCCAAGCTCATTGCAACTCTCTCGTTAGCTTGTTGAAGTCCACAACCGCCAACTCCATGAGGTGGTTTCATAGTTCGAGTCTCCTGTATCAATCAGCTAATAACTTGTGCTATGCCCTAGGAAAAGCCTGAAAGGATGTGCCAACTGATCGAACAGCAGCTGACTTTGGAACGGCATGTAGGTCTTATCCTGTCGTTTGATGGGTATCTGCACTAACAGCCTGACATTGTTCGAAGATTCAACGCTTGGAAGGCGAGGCTGACGATATCCGCTGGCAGGTCATCAACAGACAAGCTACACTCACATTTAGCGACTCCGCTGCTCAACGTCTGCTTGAAATTCAAGTGCAGATTGGACATGTAGGCCATCAAGTTATGTTTTATATATCCATACTAGCTGACAAGCGATCCGTTAGGCTATTGGAGCTCTGTCGGCTTTAGGGGCTAGTCTGTCCCTCAGTCTTCTATTTAGTGCCACACGAGGTATTTTAGGTACTTACTATGCTGGAAGCATCTCATCACGCGTTGCAGGCGACTTGTGGTGCATGTACGCGGCCTGGTGGTTGTTCCTAATTGCGCTCACGGTTTCCGGAGGGGTTGGTATGGCGGGATCTGGAGTTGACGATATTAGGAGACGACCATCTCACGGGGAGTGGACCGCTCGCAGATGGACGTTGTTAGGTATTGTCGTTAGCGCTCTTTGCGTTGTCGGGGGCTTCGTCGCCTTTTGTGAGTATCCCGGAAAACACCTTCTGGTGCAATACGGTACTCGCTAATGTTTTTTTTTTTTTTTTCTATAAACGTCAGCTGTAGCAGTTGTCTTCTATGACCTGACGGAGGAGATTTCGACTGGACGTGGGGTTGTTACCGGGTATGTCCCATTATCCCTAATAATTACCACCGTCTAACATATGAATGTAAGTCCACATCCGGGAAAATGGAACCAATTCCCAGTACAGAAAGGTCGGTTTATACGCACTCCCAACAAACGTTACGTTGATCGGTATAAAGTGTTTGCGTTTGTGATCATATTTTTCTTCGAGGCCCTGTTTGTCGCAGGTTTTGTGCACGCTTTGCGGCCAGGTCTGCGTCTGAAAAATAGGAGGTCAAGGCAAGATCGACGTTTGAAGATGCTCGAATACTCTCGACCTCGATCAGGATTCAGGGCCAAAACCCTCTCAGATATTTTGGAGGAAGACTCCAAAAAATGATATATTTAACTGGAACAGAAATTCTGGGTGTATTAATTTGGTTCAGGTTGGTTCGCACCTTCATTGCGTTTCCTTTCTCCCCTTAGCAGACCGTATTCGATGCCAGGAATATAGGATAGTGGTCGAGTCAGGCGAGATGAGGATGATATGATTTACCAATTGATAATTTCTATGTCAACGTGACAGCATGAGCTTCGTCAAGGCTGTGGCTGACTTTTGTATAGGCCATTACATGTGAGAGGCCTCAGATTCCCCAAGCAAGGTATAGTTCAATCGATTTGTAACTTGCGTGGCCAACTCTGAAGCAGCCATGGCACTCAATTTCGTCCAATCCGATGGCTGCATCATGACCTCGTTGGTCTAAGCTGAAGTATCCTGCGCAGGATATGGACAGACAACGTCCCACCACAGTACGGGAGGCCGGTCACGACTCGAACACCTGCAAATGCAGAAAATATGGGATTCAATTATGCTAGATCAGCTCAGTTCATCTTAGAAATATTTATGATAAGATGAACATTCTCACTACCGTTACTAGTCCTTGGGCCTCTATAATCGAGTTTCCAATGCAACAGCTGATAGGCTGAGAGATCGAGGTACAGCTTGTCATTTTCCGTCCAATGTAGGATATTTGGCAAGAGAAATTTATAGCCGAGTGCTAACCAATATCATCAAGCTGTTCTTGGCTCGGCTAGGCTCGGCTAGGCTTACGGTTCAATGATTGCGGTTCAATGATTGCGGTTCAATGTCATCTCCGAGTGACCTTTGCTACTGGCGGTTTCCCAACCTTTGTTTTCATCCTTCATGTCCACGCCCCGTCGTGTGACACGTCAGAGTACGTCCAACACGCCTTCAAGCTCAAAAGAAGTTCAATCGTCTACCCCGGCCAAAGGGAGAATCATCGTGGTCAATGATAGCACGCCCACCAGACCTGCAAAGCGTGCCCGTACCACCACATCCACGCCTCATGGCGCTCAGGCAGCAAGCTCCGCAACGCCTCAGAGATCCGGTCCTCGCAAACAGGTTGCCCGAGGTGGACGGAGCGGTGCTGGATCCGTGCGAGAGGGTGACACAGAGGAGGAGGAGACTGATGAAGACGGCACATCCGGCTCTGAGGCCTCGTCGTTGGGTCATGGTCTTATCTCTACATTAGCTAAAAGCGCAAGTACAGCAACAGGGAAGGGCTTCGTCCATCGAAACGCGTTCGACGCGTACTTTGCCGCTGCATCCAAGCCATCCCGTACATCTAATAATGTATTCTCCGAACTGGTGGCACCACTATCACGCGACGAGTATACCTCCCTGCTAGTTAACTCAAAAGCAGTCTCTAAACATGCTGCCGAGCTCGAGATGGTGCTCAAGGGGCACGAGAAACTCTTCCCGCGCTACGCATTCGAACTCGCAGAAGGCTTCAACCTCCTGTTCTTTGGTTTTGGCTCAAAGCGAATTGTATTAAACAACTTTGCGCATTCCGTGTGCGCGAGACGTGGGCATGTTGTTCTAGTGAATGGTTATATGCCACGTGTAGGAATCAAGGAGGTCATTTCTGCCATCGAAGGGGTTCCTGGGCTGGCAGATGTGCCTCTTCCGCCTAGCGCTACAGGACTTGAAGCACAGACACGCCGCATCTACGAATTCTTTCTTCCACAGAATGTGCGTCCTCGGCATCCCACCTCTGAGCGCCCACTTTTTCTCTTCATACACAACATCGATTCCCCTTCATTGCGCGCTCCCAAAGCCAAGGCTATTCTGTCCCTACTTGCCCTGAACCCTTGCATCCATATCGTCGCGTCGATCGACCACATCAATGCTCAGATGATCTGGAGTACTGCGGAGGCAAGCACGCGGAAACATTCATATACCGAGGAAATCGTGAGTACAGCTTTTAATATCCCGCCGACACGTGGGTTTGCGTGGGCGTGGCATGATATGACGACAATGCAACCCTACGACGCGGAGCTCGCGCATGTGGACTTAAACAGCATTCGTAAAAAACGCGGGAAGGCTGCCACTAAGGAGAGCGACATGTCAGAGTCTGCAGCACAGCACATTCTTGCATCGGTCAATGCCAAGGCGAAGAAGCTGTTCGTGCTGCTCGCGAACACGCTCCTGACCTCCTTTGATGAAAGTGAAGCGGGAAGTAAGAAAAAGGAGAAGCAGCCCCAGATACAGTTACAACAACACGGAGTGTCTTACGAGACATTGTTTAATGCTGCTCGAACAGACTTCATTGCGACAAATGATACCTCGTTCAAGGCCCTATTAGCCGAATTTCGAGATCATGGGCTGGTCCTGACGCTAGCTAGTGGTGGTGGGGAATCACTGTGGATACCACTAGGGGTCGAGGGGTTACGGCGAATAGTCGCAAGCGTTGCCGGAGAACAGTAGTCGAACCTAATCACCAATGTTGGTTGTATAAAGTATGGATGTTAGACATGGAAAACAAGAGCGTTCGGACTCAATACACGTATGGAACGATGCGATACGGAACAAGCTTTTTGTATTTTTCCCAGTCCTTGCCGTATCTAAAAGTAAAACCCGAGTCAGCATAATTACCAGAACCGCGGCTAAAATGTGAACCAACTTTTTAGCACAATTGTCGTCATCACGAATCTGTCGGTGGATAAGGAGAACCGCGAAATACAAAGGGTAGAAGTAAGTAATAGGTGTTCCGGTGCCAGTGGCCATTGAGTAACCAAGCGCCATAAGGAGATCACCACTTGTGTGCACGTTAGAACAGTCCGCATATTACGACGATATACCCACAAGTAGTTCGGGTGGCGAGAGGCTCCCCACCATCCCGACGTCAATAGTTTGGATCCGCTTTCAGTGACGAAGAACTCCAGGTCTATAAACGATAGCCTCAGAAGTGAACAGACAACTAAAGATTAATGCATACGCACTTTTGGGATTACGGCCGTTGCGGAAGTCATTCTTTTCCCCATTTGCTGTGCGGAAAATGTAATAGCCCGTACCGTGAATGACAAATACGAGCACGGTGAAAACGGGCCCAAGTTCAACGTGGGTGAAGGCTAGGTAACGGGCTTGTAGCGAGTAGACGAATGGCACCCATGCGAGATCTCCGATGGAAAGCATGAAGCCAAACCCGTCTGTTGTGATGTCCATAGTCGTCAGAATTGCAGGCTGAGCTGTCGTGAGTGGATAGGATATGACTAGTGAGGCGTGCTCACTTCGTTGTATAGCCCATCTGCTACATACCATATCTGGAACAAGAGAACAAGCCACATGGAATCGGTGATGGAGCCGCCACGGCGTATTGCTTGCTCACAGGCCATGGAGATGTCGATGAGCACCCACAAGATCAAACCAGGGCGAAGTTCGTTGAAGGACTTGATGTCGAACGATCCAATTGCAGGGTTCAGCTCGCGACCGATGTAGAACTGCACATCAACTCAATAACAGTTGAAAAAAAAAATGGATTATATTATGCGCACATCATAGATGAAATTCCCAGTGTTACCACCAAGGGCGAGGAGCTTCTCCCCATGGAATGAGGCAAGATAAACAACCAGAGCTTGTACTGTTGCAAATAACACGGATGAAGTCACGAGACCGATCCAGTGTTCGTAGATAAAAGTGAAAGACGAAGGGCCAAAGCGAATGATCGTGCCGGAAGCAAGACCAAGGGCGAGCAGGAATGTGGAGAAGGCTGAAGCACGTCGAGTAAGTCGGGTGCACGAATATAATAAAAATAAGCAATACAGACCGTTGATCTTGTACTTGAGCTTGCGTCCATTGCGCATTGTAGTACCTTCCACCCAGTCGCCGGGAAGTACAAACCATGCGACGACACAAAACGCCCACCATGCAATGTAAACTAGAAATGCTTGTGTGTCCCATAATGATTTCCACCAATCAAGACTCGTGACCGCTTGGGAGAAGCTGGTGGGTAAAGACCACAGTGGCGGAGGGCAACCACCCGATGTTTCTGAGCATGTGTAATAAAGCGCATAGGTGGTGATGGGAACGGAGAGAGTAACGAATAATGCTCCAAATGGCCCACCGAATTCGTAGTGGGTTGTGCGAGGACTCAGCTCGCTCGTTGATTTGGTCATGGTCGATGGGACGCTACTACGTGTGAGACTTTTGGCCTGGAATGTCACATGACACATGATCACGTGACTCTGAACCACCGCGTCTGTTTCCACTAACCATGAGGCAGATACAGGGAGACAGGCTCGAACAGTCCCGTATAAGACTCGAACGCGACATTGACAAAAACATTCCTTCTCCCCCCTCTATGTCCTCAGACAACCCGCCAGATGGAGGAGACGACGATGACCTTTCCTCTGTTGACTTTGCTCGTCACAACGCACACCCTCAGGCCTCCTTCCAGTCCTTTGAACATCTCTCCCATCTCGACTCAGATTTTTACTCCAGGCATGGGGATGATGATTCCATTGCTCTCGACCCAGAGCTTGGTCAAACAATGAGCACGGCTGCTCATCACGCTAGTGCCCTCACGCTGAGTGCTGGCTTACGTGGACGCAACAGTTACAATCACACCACAGGCAGAGCAAGCCCATCTGGTGCAGAGTTTGATCCTGAAAGACCCCTGCAGGACATGCTTGACAGCAGAATTGCAAATGGTATCAGTCTCTTCGACGCGACTGGTCGGTCAAAGTCAGTCAAGAGCCTCAAGCATGACGAGGTGCCCAAATATTGCATGCGTCTATTCCTGGCTGGCTGACAAGGCAGTGAAATATTAGACGCGTTCTCTACCTACTTTCGACCCTATCATTGTAGACTCCACAACAGAACTCGACCGCTTCCTTCGAACAGGTCACCAACGCCCCCATACCTCTCGAAAAGGCCACCCATATGCCACTCGCTCGCATTCTCAGCCCAGTCTTTGCGTATCTGACGCGTCTGACTCTGACAACTCCGCACCACGCCTCTCCCAAGCTTTAGGTCAGCATTTTAGCCCCAAACGGCCGCGAAGCGCTCCCATTTCCGCCCACCAAAGCTATCCACCTCCGCGTCCCCACAACCCCACACCTAGTCGCACTGCTCAACTCTCTAAACCCAAGACGAGCAAGCTCGAACCAGGCCCGTCGAATCTGAACCCTGCAAGGCATGCCGCTTTCGAGCGTAAGTCTGCAGAGTCACAGTTCTCTAAGCTTGCACGGGTTATTGGACGCGATATCGATGTACAGTCACGGCTCCTTGCACACGGTGAAAACCAACACCAGAATGACGCGGTACCTCGTCCGCACCGAGGCGGTCTCTTCCCCTCTGCACCAGCAGCAGGCTCGAGCAAGCGTCCGCCGTTTACCGATATGGTTAACAAGGAGCTTGACAACACGAAACCTAAAGTTCGCACTCGCGCGTCCGCACGTGTTCACCTTCCAGATGTGACAGGACTTACTGCCGCCGTGGAAAGCCCTGTCAAAGGTGGCGATGGCTATGCTGCGGCATATGGTTCGTCTTTCGCGCTTGAACTGCCTTGATTACTAAATTTTACTTGTATAGCTGCACACCCGAGTCTGGCCGTGGATCTTCTCCCTGCCCTCGATGCCCTCCAGACACGGCTGCAGGTTCTTGAACGCGAGAATGGGGTATCTCGTCGACGTGTCACTGAGCTCGAGTTCGAGCTCGAGGAGTGCAAGGCGGAAGTCGCGAAGGAACGCACACGAGTTAGGGAACGTGAACTCGAGCGTGATGAGGAGGCACAAATAGAACGGGAGCGTGAGAGGGAACGCCATGTACGAGGAAGGATGCGTGAAGAGGAGAGCCGATATCGCGCGGTCGTTGAGGAAAAGAAAGGTCCTTTAATTCATCATTATTCTTCATCTGACGATGTGTTTGTTGACATGTGACTGCTCTCCTTGTAGCCCTGGAAGCTCTCGTCTCTACATTGCGCACACATCTCGCGCGCCTAACATCCGAGCTTGCATCGCATAAATCCCTAATAGCTGACCTACGTGCAGATGCTTCTGCATCCCGAGAGACTCAAGCAGAGGTCGAAGCGCTCCGCGCTGAGGTCGAACGTCTCGCTGGCGAGGTGGAGCGTCTCAAGGAGATTGTAGAAGAGGGACTGCGAGAGAGGAGGCGCGCGAGATTGGATATGAATAATGCCAGCGACGATGGCAGCCTGGCAGAAAGGGACCAAAGGACCATGCACGCACAGGTGGGCATTGATCTAACCTATGTCACAGCCCCTATGTCTCGTGGCGAGGAGCGTGAAGAGCGCGACGAACCTATGACAATGGAAGACTTGAACCCCGAGCCAGAACAGGCGCAACAACTTGATGCTGGACAGAGATGTGAATCTGAGCCTATGCCTCCTCGGTCGCGGCGATTCATCGACGTACGCTTCAGCACTCATTCTGTATATTCTGCAACTGACTGTACGTTGTCAACAGGCTTCTGAGCTAGCACGAGTTGAATCTGAGATGCGCGAGCGACGTTCGGAACGTTCGGGCTCCAGTTCCGGCACGAGCAGCGGAGTGGACGACATTAGTAGCCGAACTTCGGTGCACGAGCCAGCACCTGATTCCTTGGTGAGTGCTTATTTTGTGCCCTTCCTTGCTTTGTTTCACTTATGTCACGTCCTAGAGTAATGATCAGGATGAGGACCCATTACCCGTGCCTGATGCACCACGTCCGACCGTGCAGCCATCGCGAGTGCGGGCTTCCGAACGTTCAAACTTTGGCTTACATCAACGCAATGCGGCACCTCCGAAACAGCCACAACAAAATACACCGTTTCCTCAGATTCGTGGCTCACGCATGGAACGTCTCTTCTTCTCTGCACCAGAACACAACGCCCGGACCTGCACTGTGTGTCATCGTCGGAAACGTGGTGGGGAGCAGCGTCGTATGTACAAGCAGGACGATGACGGGTATCGAGACAGCGAGAAGGATGATGAGGCCGTGAGGACATACTTGCGCAACCAGGAAAAGCGGGCGACTAACAGAGAGAAGCGTAATGGATGTGCAGATTACGAGGTCGATGTAGATGGTGATAGGCTGCCTCCCCAGACCGTTTTGGCACGTGTGGTCCGTGAACTCGAGGATGATTTCTCACATTATAAAGCGTGCGTACGCTCAATTTATATCGTGACGCATTACTCATCCCTTTCGGCGACGACAGCATATACCTGGAACTGGCGGAACAGTATGGGATAATAGACGCGGCATCAAACGTGGCCAAGCGAAACGTTCTCGCAGACCACCTGCGAGAAGTCATCGATACGCTTGAGCAGAAAGGCGACCAAATTGCGTCATTATACGACCTACTCAATTTCCAGGATAAGCCACTGCCTCGCGGATTCCCTCCGAGGCCAAAATACGCTGCATTTGTATAGCGGCGGCGTACACATCTTGTTAACATGTTACAGCATTGCACACGACCCCATTGCATCGTTTTGTCTTGAAGTAGAGCAGGCAACGCATTGTACTTGACATTTCCTTTTTGTTTTGGTTACTCTTTTGTAGCAAGCTAGTTATTGATCATTGTTTGACACATAGTGTACAATTGCAGCATGGGGGTGGACAATAAATAGTAAATAGTAAATAGTAATATCATGTTTATAATTCTTCCATGTGGTCGGCTAAGTTGGGAAAGAGCTTGACAATTGGGTGCTGAATTAAAACAGGAGTGCCTCCCCAAATATTAACGACACTTCATTCGGGATCGTACATCTAACGCAGAGATGACTGCTAAGCATGGAGGGTCATGATGTCTATTCCACCCCTAACGCTAGATCTTGTACGCCATCAAGAAATCATAAAAACAGAATAAAATAAGTAAACCGATTATTCCACAATATACATACGCATCCCTGAGTCCCTTACTTATCCAGTCTTCTCACGGAAGAATTGACCAATTTCCTTCACAGCATGCCCAAAATTCTTCGCAACAATGATATTTTCCCCAATCCACTTGGGGAGCTTCGCGCTGATGCGCGGAGAGGCGTAACGGCTATCTACCAGGATTAGGCTTGCGTAGTCATTTTGATGACGGATCGCACGACCTAGATAGGACGAAAAAAAAGACGTTCAAGAGGGGGAATATCGAGGATAGGGCAACTGTACCGATGGACTGATTCACGCTCTTCATGCAGAGGTTCTCATACAGTTCCGCTCCCGCGTCTTTTGCGCCCGGCAGACGGGGAATCTTGAGTTTTTGCTCAAGCTCGGTGACGTAACGCATACGTTCCCTGAGCTCTATCGAGGCGAGGGAGGGGAAGGGAAGGCCCACGACAACAACAGCACGCGCGAGGGTGTCAGAGAAGTTGATGCCTTCAGAGAGTTTGGCACCAATGACGGCAAGTAGGAGAGCACCACCCTTTTTGGGGGGGGCCGAGGGCTGGGGTGAGTAGGTGAGGACGGATATTGTAATATGAGAAGGGAGAAGGGGACATACTGCTGACGAGATGGCAAGGGCGTATTGGCGGAGGACGTTTTCGACATCACTTGTACTTTCGGGTTCAAAGAATACCTATCATGCAATCAATCAAGAGAATAAAAGTTGACTATCAGGAGTTACGACGAACTTTCTTCTTGAGGTTTATTTTCTCTAACAATCCGCTTTTTTGGAAAGCGGCTTTGACGGTGTTGAGAAATGCGTAGGAGGGGAAGAAGACGACAAGTCCGTGGGGGACGAGGTTGACGAGGTTTGTTAGGACTTGGCCTAGTTCAGCTATCTATGAGGGGCGTGAGCAATCGTGAGCAGAACATAGGGTAAGTCCATGCGGACAAGCGGAATCTGGATGCACCTACCATATCTTGATTACCTCGCTGATCATACTTAAACACCAGCTCCCCGCCTCTTGGACCCTTCCCAACAACAAGCGTCTGCAAATTCTTTGGCGGGATGACATGCCCACACGTAAAGACACTCAGCTCCCCCTCCTTCAAGAACGGGAAGAGTTGGACTTGAAAGTCCCCGATCTGCAGGAGAGGAAACGGATAACGGACAACACCACTGAAAATCAGGACTGGCTTGAACGATAGTAGTAAAACTGCTAGAGACGCACAGGCGACATTGTCCCTCCTGCGAGTATGACACATCGCGCTACGTCAACTATCTCTTTAAAGTGATGACTGGGATTTAGGAGTTGATATTTGAGCACCGCGCTCTCGCTGCCCTTGTCCCCAACTCGCGTCAGTGAAAGTCGACCATCTGAATACCATATGCAGTCTGTTAAAAACAAAGCTGTCTATGTCTGAAGGACAATTATGCTTACCTGCATCGCCATTAGTAAGAGCTAAAATAAAATTCTCGATTGCGTGTAAAGGGGGAGTCGTATGCCGCCGTGCAGGTGTAGTGTGGGGGTCTGGAAAAAAGGGAGGGAGGCCGTATTAATATTGTTAGTGGCGCACACTTAGAGTCGAATAGTGAGTACCTTTTTCAGCAGCCTTGTGGGCTAGCTTGTCGCTATATCCACTTATCTTGCCTGCCATAAGTATGCACAAATATGAGTATCTTTGGCATAAAATAGAAACGGGTTTATTAAGAGGTCGTGAACGAACTCGGGATGATGGGGATCATTGAAAAACGTGACCACTCACGCGCAATCTTACTCCGCCTCAGGTACGCTTCTATCTCGAGCAGGTTCACACCGTCGACTTGGGCGCCGAGACGCGACATGAGGCTACTCGCTGGCATTATTTCTTGGCGTGGCCCCATTCTCGCATCCTTCTCCTTCCCTTTCTGCGTTGCAGTTGCAGTCGCAGCCCCAGTTTCTGTACCTCTTCCTGGCTTTGCTCCTGGTCCCGCCGCAGAAGACGCGGACGCAGAAACACCACCACCTCCACCGGACTCCGCCGCCACCGAAACAGAGGTTGAAGCACCCTCTTCCTCCTTTGCCCACCCCTCAACAAAGTTTTCCATTGCTCCCAAAAAGCGCACCAGCCGCCGTAAATGCAGTCCATGCCTTGGCGCGAGTCGCGTGCGGAAACGCGCAAGGTAGATGCGCAGCTGCGTGAGTGCAGCGTGCAGAGTGGGGGGCGTAAGTGTGGGGGTGTGGGTGCTGAGGAGGGTGTCTGGCAGGTCTGTGGTGAAGAGATGGCGAAGTCGGGGAGGGGGAATGGGAGAGTTGAGTTGAGTTAGGGGGGAACGAGGAACGGGTGAGGGAGTGATGTGTTTGGAGCAAAAGGGTGATGGTGAAAGCACAATAAGAGCACGCCAAAATAACCAAAACCACACAACCCACTATGCGCCTCATCAATAACCACCACATTATCTTGCAGGTCGATCCCGAGTGCCTCCCGCGCCGTCTTTTGGAGGAGAAGGTTGTAGGGGAGTGTTACGAGCTGTCGGAAACATATTTATTGCATGGGAATCAGATATGCGTGTTGGAACATGACGGGAAGACAACGACCAGGCACACGACTCATGCTGAAGAGAACATACAAGGAGAGAGAGGGAGAAAACACAGCAAATAAATGACCTACCTGCGCCTGCGGAATCGCCCGCCTCGATCCGAAATAAGGACAGGTGTTCAGTTCTGCAAAATCAAGATTAGAATACAATTATCAAGGAAAATGTTAAGAAGCGAAAGCGGGTAATGCCGAGGAATCTTCAGCTTGTTACAAGGTAACTAAATGCACATGAATGCAGGATCCCAAATGCGAACGTAAGGGAGACACGAGAGAAGGAAAGAGACGAAGAACACACCTCTCCCAACCGTGACCAGGTCCTCGATATCCTTCGGTGTACTCTGCATCAAACAATCAGCCAGCCATATACGACACAGTCAAATAATCATAGGTTGGCGATTGAGTTTCAGTGTCATTTACACGTTTTGAGTATTTGGGTATTATGAGTGTGTCAGTAAGTAGAGTTTGCTGAGTTAGCTTAATTGACGTATTCCGGTGGGGAAGGCACGTACGAGTATCTGATCCCGCATGTCGAGCATCTTTGCTTCCTCAGTGGGAGGGGGGAGATATGGGCAGCGGTTTTGCTTCTCTTTGTGATGCCCGGATATGTATTACGTTCGACGTATCCATAGGATTCATAGATGATTTTGTGTCAGTCACAGTATGAGCGACAAGTACGCACAGCTCACTCACCACCACTAATCATTTCCCGACAGCCCTCATCCAGCTCCGACGCAGTCGTGCTGCGCGCGCGGAGCGCATCGTTGATGCAGAGGTTGACGCGCGAGGCAAGGGGGAGTGTGCGTGTATAAGGTGTGGGATCTGGGGATTTGAGAAGCTGAGAGCATATGCACGTGAATTTTTGGTGGGGGGAAGCGTGTAGCGGGTGACGTGAGCAAACGAAACGCAATAATACAACCCGGGCCGTGCACTCACTTCATTCCGCACCTGAGCCAGCTGGCTGTGCGTCCGGGAGGCATAGTATATCTGTTGGAAAGTAAAGCCGATGGTAGTAGAATAACAACAATAACCCCATGAAAAGGGTAAGAGAACGAGGCATTCGGAACATAAACCGCACGCACGCACGCACGCACCTTCGTACATGCCACCTCCCCGCCCTCCCGCGTACTGTCTTTGGTTCGTGAGTCTGCGAGTCTGGGTATGTCAGTCAGTTGCTCTATTATTGTAATGATTTGGTATTCTGGGGATTGGGTCGCTTGGGGGAGAATTTTCATAAAAGAAGGGAGGAGAAGCAACAAGAGAGATCAAAGTCTCAATGCTTTCCCCACGCACTGCAAGTCTCTCTCCCTCTCAACCCCCCTCCAGAACGCCTGCCCGTCTGCCTCCAGTTCTCACAAAAAAATAGAAGCGCCACCTACTTCTTCATAAGTGTCCTCAGGGCCGGAGATATTCCGTCGTCGTCATCGCCCTTATAGGCGCTTCCATTCACGTTGCTGTCCCCATTGACGTTGGCAGTTGTGGAGTCATCAGGGAGGAACGAATTGTCGTCATCAGAGTTTTCTGCAATTATGGCACTAGGGTCGGGTTGGTGGGATATTTTCTATGGGATGGTGTGCGCGGTCGAA
>QFFB01007437.1:0-31331 GCA_003316465.1 Ramaria cf. rubripermanens
CCGAGTCCAAACCTCCGGACCACCTCCAATACTCCAACCTCCGAAATTAGGGACCGAACGATAGTAGGTGGTGCAACCCATAAGTTGAAGCCAAGTCCCTACCCCCCTCGTATACCTTTGAAGTCTCCGACCTCTGAGTCCTGACCTCCGAAGTTCCGGGTAACGTCCATGAACTTAACACAGCCTTGCTAAAGTGGATGTGAGGGGAGCTCTGGCAAAGTCCTGCGAAGTACTGCAGAGTCCTTCAAACTCCTGCAAACACCTTGTGAAGTCCTTGCACCCTATGTTCCACTCCATGCGAGCATCCCATGCCCTGCCAAAGTTTTGCAAAGTGCATGCAAGGTATACACACCCCAGCCAAGGTCAAGCCCACCAGTCATTGCTTTAGCAACAGGCCTCTGGCCCCCAGAGCATCACAGGGTATTTTCCAAGCAGCTCCCAAATATCCACTTTGGCCCTGTCTGTATTTTGGCACCCCTGTGGCATAGGTGACTCAGGCTTCAGAGGTGCAGAGTTATGATGCCCAAAGTAGATAGTTGTTAGCTAGTGGGCAAAGGGATCCTCAGAGTTTTCTCTTAGGATTTCCCCTTCACCAGGTATGCTGTTGTGTTGTATCTAGTTGTATATGACTTAGGATTTCCCCTTTGCCAGTGCGCCACTTAAGTGTAGAGTGTCTGCTTAGGTTGCCCTCACACCCCCCATCTTCTAACACAGCTGCTTTTTTTCATCAAAAAAATGTAGTTACATTCTCAATATGTTGATCATAATTGTCAATAATTTTTGGCACCCCCAAATGTTCCAGGGGTGGTGGAATGTGCAAGTGATCCACATCCTGATCAATGATAGTATCTATAGACAGCTCCAAAAACATAGCTTGGCTCATGGCTTAGTCAGAACCATGCCAAACTGGCAGTAACACTACTAGCAACACTGCAGAAATAAACAATAGATACAGTAGAGGACATACCTATAAGTCATAGATAATTCAATGTGACACCTCTCTCTCTCCCAAAGTGCTGAATCCTTTCAAGACCTCAACAAAGTTTGTGCTTCTTTAAAGAAGGCATCAGGTCCTGTGTTGGATTGGGATCCTATCTAGACTCAGTCATCCTGTGGGGATATAGGGGCATATGGGGGACATGGTGGGATATGAGGATATGGGAGGATATAGGTATATGGGAGGATATAGGTATATGGGAGGATATAGGTATATGAGGGTATATGGGAGGATACATGGATATGGGAGGGGGGGGGGGACACAGGGATATGGGTGGATATTGTTATGAATATAAAATAAAAAGATATAAATAAATCATATATTAACAACAATGCTAATGGATCCCGGTGTTCTATCACTGGGATATTATCTGCAGATGAACTTACCATGATCTCCATTGATTCCTACCCCCATCCCATTTGACACCTATCACCGAGGCCACACATACACAGGACTGAGCCCATGACATCATATCCATCACTATCCCAGCATGTGGATCCATCACGTACCAAATGTGCCTTTGATGATATCAGAGATCAGGTCCAATGCCGATTGATCTACCCCACACATACAAATGTCATATAGATACCTGGTATCTAATATTAGATGTGTGTCATCTCGAGACATCCCTACATCGCCGTCACTGCATGTGGGACAAGTAACAAATATATTTCTTCCATGTCAGTGTCACCTTATGCTTTACATTCACTACTCCCAATGTCACGCCCCCCATCCCATGTAATTAACCTTTTGTTCATTACTTTCTGTACCTCCATCCCTGCCATCACATTACATAAGTGATCCAAGAAATATTCATTGCTAGTTAAATAGTTCAAATCATGTACAATAATTCTAGTAGCAATAATACTCACCCCACACAAGTTGACCAAAGTTCTTAGTTAAAGTAGTAGTCAAGATAACTAGCATATATTGCAGTTTACTTGAAATTCTCTCTCACAACAAACCTCTGTTTGATTCAGCTTCACTTGAGGCTTGAATTATATTCTCCAATCATATAAACAAACCACATATCATAAGAGATATAGGGACACAGGTATATGGGGGGATATATGGATACAGGGATATGGTGGGATATGGGGGACATGGGGACATGAGGGGGTCACACCAGTCACATAGTATATAAGAGCTACTTGAGCCTGATACATCTGACTTACCCAGATGTGTTTGACTTACTCAGATATATTAAACCCCAGGTGCAAAGCATAGAGACACAATTACAGCTGTTTTGAGTGCATAAGGCAGAGTTTGAAATTAACTAAACTACTTCTGAAAATATAAATTTGCCATAACACAACTGAAACTACAGAATATGAAAATTGGAGACATTACATAACCTCCAAATATGTGGCTACAAATAGATACAATTTTTGTAAAGTAAAACTCAGTGTATACCAAATATGTTAGTTGAAGTAAATGGTATCTGGAACATGCAAATCTCTATGTATGCATTTGATGCTGCATATTCCTCTTTCTATATAAAGAAAATACATGAACTAATACTTAGAATAACTAATTCCCCTTTGTTATAGCTTCCTGCATAGTGTTGCCACCGGCCCGGCATGGTTCCAGCTAAGCCACAAGCCAAGCTGCAAATTAGCCAAGCCAAGCTATGTTTTTGGGGCCAGCTACAGATATGATAAACAGCTTGAACTCTAGGCTGGCTTGCAAGCATCTAAATGTGTTTGGGATAGCAAAAAAGATCTTTCTACACTAGAAAATATGTTCTGAGAATCATGTGGAAGTACCAGCTCTCCAGGATTTTTCAACGGCTCAGCTTGAAGCCATCACAAATTGAGCTGGCTAATGGTAGCTTGGCTCAGCATGGAGCCAAAGCTGAACTGCGGCAATACTATTCCTGCAGAGTACAGAGAGGCAATAAAAGTTCACCCCCCAAAGATATCTTGGGGGTAATAAAATTCAATACAAGTGGTATTTCTTGTTTTTGGTACATACACAAAAGATAATTCTCCAGTACAAAGAGCATATATGGAGATTTGCTTCCAGAGCTTATTTACTTCAAGTGACATATATTATATACTCATTATTAGTGTACAAAAGTGGCATCAATTTGCTACATGTTTGTAGGTTAATCTCTCAAATTTTCAGCTCTTAATCTTCAATTTCAGTTGTGCTATGGCAAATTTATATTTTCGGATATATTTTAGCAAATTTAAAACTCCGCCTTATGTACCCGAAACAGCTGTAAACCCCCAATGCATTAACAGCGTGTGAAGCACATGTACCGAGGCTCTAAACCCCCGATACATTAACCCCGTGCGAAGCACGCGTACCGAGACTTGTGCACCAGAGACTTTGGAAGGTTATGTAAGTATGGTTTTATTCCCCGCTGGCGGCTATACTTTGGCGGATATTTCCGGCGTAGTTTCACACACCCTTGAAATCACCGTCCTCAATGGCTCTACTCGCGCCGATTATTAGTGATAATGGGACTGGCTACTCAAAAATTGGGTGGGTGTTAGTGATCTGGATCGGGTTCCTATATTAATACTTGCCATTCTTTAGCTTCGCTGGGAACTCAGATCCATCTTTGTGAGCTTGGTCGCCATCTTTAGGCAGTCGGTCGACTCACAATACACTGAAGTGTATTTCCTACAGCCATAGCAACTCGGGAGAGTCCAACGTCTTCAAGTCGTGGACCGCCTCTACCCTCCAAACCAGGCCATCTCGCTTCGAAACGTGGAATCGAGGACCTCGATTTTTATATCGGAGATGAGGCTCTTGCCAATTCCAGGACTTATGGGGTGCATTACCCCATCCGCCATGGCATGATTGACAACTGGGATCATATGGAGCGTTATTGGGAGCAATCCATCTTTAAATACCTTCGTGCTGAACCAGAGGATCACTACTTTCTACTGGTCAGTTGTATGTTTATTATTCCCACGAGACCTCATTTGTTCTGCACTAGACCGAGCCACCTCTTAATCCTCCTGAAAACCGTGAAAACACGGCAGAGATTTTTTTCGAGTCGTTCAATATCAAAGGTCTTTACATTGCCGTACAGGCTGTACTCGCCCTTGCAGCATCGTGGTCCTCAGGCAAAGTTACCGATCGCACACTCACGGGCACAGTCATCGACTCAGGGGACGGCGTTACACATGTGATACCTTGTGCAGAAGGTTATGTCATTGGAAGCGCCATCAAACATATTCCCATTGCCGGACGCGATATTTCCGAATTCGTACTCAATCTAATGCGTGAGCGTGGAGAGATGGCGGTTGTGCCTCCCGAAGATCAGCTGAAAGTCGCAGCGCGAATCAAAGAGAATTACAGTTATGTGTGCCAGGATATTGTCAAAGAATTTCGCAAGTACGATGCGGATCCCTATCAGTATATCCAACGGTTCGAGGGCGAGCACAGTGTTACTGGGCGGGTGAGTCGGGAGGCATCTTTGACAAAATACCTTGGCCTTACCTCCTGCAGAAATACGGCGTCGACGTTGGTTATGAGCGCTTCTTAGCACCAGAAATATTCTTCAACCCTGAAATATACTCCTCCGATTTCCTGACGCCCCTTCCCGAAATCGTTGATGATGTTATCCAGGCTTCGCCGATCGATGTACGCAGAGGGTTATACAAGGTATGGCCTAGATTTCGTAACACACGGAAACTAAAGGCACAGTTCACAGAACATCGTTCTGTCTGGCGGATCAACAATGTTTGACCACTTCGGGCAACGGTTGAAGCGAGACTTAAAGAACATGGTAGACAGACGTATCGCGAATAGTGAAGTCTCGAGCGGAAGTGTTATGCGGGTACGTACGCCATTATTCACGATCGTCCCAATGGCTGATTGGCGGGCGTTGCTTTAGTCTACAGGCGTGGACGTCAATGTCATTAGCCATAAACGCCAGCGGTAAGTCAGTAGCTTGATCCGACGGTGCATATCGTTGACACCAGATTGTTAGATACGCTGTCTGGTCCGGAGGGTCCCTACTCGGCTCCCTTGTATGTGCTTATATCACTCCCTATCCAATGATGAGTTAACGTCTTTTAGCCGGACTTCTATTCCTACTGCCACACGAAGGCTGATTACGAAGAGGTGGGACCAAGTATCTGCAGGAGATATGCCATTTTCGGTAGTGTCAACTAGGACATAACGAGATTTGCAAGACTATTTGTAGAGATAGACTAATTAGTGTACTGCCAGTGGTATTTGATTGGTGACCAGTGTCCATCATTCAGAATGTTCATCGACCAAAATTCCTTACATTATAATTTATAAAGCAATACAGAATACTTACCATCCTATAATATTTTTGGACCCGGATGTCACGATACATATGTTGCTAAGGCTCTTTAACCTTCGTCAATAGGGTTACGGCTACGAAGTCGAGGCAAGGTGAACAATCGAATGATACAATGGGAACAGGAAATATAATGATGTCAATCGACGACAACAAGCCCCATGAGTCAGTGTATTCATGGACGCAACGTCGCCATGATGCCTCCGAGAACTGGGGCACATATTCCACCTGCGGGTCCTCTACGAAGGAGACCTTGTACGAAATACCGAACATCCCATTGGTAAATCGTGAAAAGGTCGCTAGGTGATGTCCTGAACTGCTGGAAACGGCATCTGCTACTGTAACCCAACTGCGGAAGGTAATATTAGCTCGGAAGGACTTAATCAGATAATCTGTCCAGCACAACTCGATAACGATAACCAGGCTTGCCCGCATCCTCATCACCTTCCAGTGCTGCAACAAAAGCGAAATAAGCATCGTTCTCTGCCAACAAAGAGTACTTTACACCTACTGCGCTGGAGAAGATGAGAAGATATAGGCGAGGAGAGCGGCGCGCGTCGTCAAGGGTGGTAAGTTTATGTGAGTTGCAAGTGGCAGTCGCTATTGTTGACTAGGCCAACCTTGAACAGATTGCTAACAGAAATGGTGGGAAAAAAGCATCTCGTCAGCCAGAAATCTTTTGACACTTTTGAAGAACCGATTTGATGCATTGCAGGCGTGAAACTCGGATTCGTTCCCCTGTGACGTTGCGGACACCTGAAGCAATAAATGAGCGTTGAAGATGGGTACTGCATGTACTTGAAGATCGCAACGAGCAAGTGGGCTACAACAATCAATGTCGAAGTCGTCGTCTGCCTGATGTCGACTATAAATGCTGGAGCTGAACAACGCCAATTTGCAGGAGAGTGTGGTAATACGTAGATTTGTATCTCAACAATCCTGTAAATTCTGTACAACCAAAGGTTCCTGGCGTCCACGACGACATCTGGAGCTGGTGCTACTGCTCGTTCCAGAGACCGACAATTGGGAGATTGACCAAACAGGATATCATCTACTGCTTCGCGATCGGAGAACAGAACCAATAGGCTTGGATGACGTAAGCTATGCGAAAACATTAACTGCGAGACATGCCCAAACCTAGGAGTAATAAGAACAAGGCCAGGAAGAAAACCTCTCCAGCCGCTATGTCCAGTTCTTTGACAGGTAGTAGCTCTGACCTCCAAAAACCGGAGAGAAACCCGTCATCTCCAAGTTCTTCGCAACCTCCTGGGGGACAGGATGACCCCGACGCGTCTTGCATCGAGAACAGGTGGAACGGACCTCGTGTTGTTGACGTATCTACGTTCGTATCGTCGCAATATGCTGCTGCGCCGGACATGGAAGACGTGACTTGTGCCGTGTATGCGGCTCAAGAGGCCCGGGAAATGATGCTCAATGTATTGCCAAAGGAAAATGCCTTGGTAGGTATTCCTTCCCTTTCGTTGGCTCACGCAATGCTTGACGTGCGAGCAGATCCTGTGGTACAATAAGAGCCGGAAGAGCGCTCGCATTTGTCCAGCATGTCGTAGATTTTATGCTGTTGGAGACGTCCTATTGCCACATCTTATTGATGACCAGAATGGATCCCGGGCAGAGTATGTTGATCCACGAAATGTGCGCGAGAAGCGAATCAGTGGGCTTTGTAAGTTCCTTGAGACACTAAGTGGGCGTTATTGGATTAACAGCGCTTGGTCAGGTTCCCTCATTTGCTTCGGGATTGCGTCGTACAATTGGCCAGGTTCAATCGGGGCTTGGGGCAAATGGTCATCCGAAGTAGATGCAATAACACAGGCGATCTTACTAGGACCTGGAGCAAACATCGCGGACGATGGTATGGGGGCATTTATGAAGATCAGTCGTACGGAGAATTTGCTTGATGTGATCTCAGCTGTGTATCGTGCTGGACTAACGCTATATTAGCCTATTATTATTTGATCTTTTACGCTCCGTGTATTTGTAGACCGCCCGTTTCTGTTATTCTGATTAGTTCGACTGGTTTTTAAACCCTCCTAGCTCTGACGACTGAGCTGACTTGGCAAATTTAGATACTTGTGACAAAAGGCAGATCGTATACTATACAGTAGAATACCTCCGAGTGGCGACTAATGTGGGACAATAAGGTAACCGTATAAAGGTGAATGCAACTAAGTCGCATAAGAGGCATGAATATATGTCATATCCATAATACTTTTGGTTAGTTGAGGGTCAAATTAAAGCTGGTGACTTGAGGCAAATACGCTGCAGCCGCAAGATCGAGGATGAAAACGTCATCAAAACAA
Organism: Ramaria cf. rubripermanens; assembly: GCA_003316465.1. Taxonomy (NCBI): domain Eukaryota; kingdom Fungi; phylum Basidiomycota; class Agaricomycetes; order Gomphales; family Gomphaceae; genus Ramaria; species Ramaria cf. rubripermanens. Next base: position 7,604 of record QFFB01007437.1, read on the forward strand.
TTATGGCCATCGAATCCACCAATGACGAAGAGGCGACTGTCGGCGAGGACAGCGGCGTGGTATCCTCGCGAAGGCGGGTATCTTCCACGTGTCTCCCTTGGTTCCCACTGGAGTGTTACTGAAACAAGTGGTCAGATGTGCGACTAGCTAAGTGTTCGTTCCAAAGCATACCAAGATTAAACAGAAGCAGATCATGGTTGTACTTTGATCCATCGTGCCCACCCATCACAAATAGGTAAGATCCAACTTGCGTCGCAGTGTGCGAGAGTCTTCGTGTGGGGGTATCTGGTTTAATCAGGTGCCACGAGTGTCTCTCTGTAGTCGGGATACCCTAGGTCAGTCCCCTAGCAACCGAGGCCAAATGAGGTAGTGCGCACCTAGACTCAAAACCCATACATCCTCAAAACACTCTGACCCGTCACTGCCGCCGATAACAACAACCGAATCCCCAATCAGGTTTGCTGTGTGGTAACCACGTGGTCGGGGCTTTGGACCTCTGACATCGACTGGTTCCCATCGCATCTTCTCGTAGGGAATCGTCACATCCAGGGTCCACAAGTCATTAAGCGCTTTCGCCCCATTTCCACCACCGAATAGATAGACTTTTCCATGATAATACCACGTAGCATGGGCACGGCGGGCGATAGGTTGGGGCTCCTGGAGTGGGTATGTGACTTTAGTCCAGCTGCGCATCATGGTGTCCAGCACGTAAAGGTGGTTGTAGTACGTTGGGCCTTCTCCACCGCCAAAGACGAAAATACGGCGATCTACCTGTGTAGCGGAGTGTGCGCGACATGGAGGAGGAACGTCACCCACGGTCTCAGGATGAGCCCACTGCATTGTTTCTTTCAGGTGTTGGCAAGGTATATTGTAACGAGAGGAGGAAGAGAACTCACCAGTGTCGAACGTTAAAACATCTCGGGAGCATACCAGATGGTCACACCCACCGATCTGCCAAGCCAGGTTGTCGATGAGTGTGACAGTGTGGGCACGCATAGCGCGGTTGGGTAAATGACCATAAACCGGCGCCTTCGACCAGTACATTATAGTCGAAGGGGCAGGTTCTGCTATGTGATTTGGAAGCCGCGGGGTGTTGCTTTGGGCACTTGTCAATGCTTTATACGGCATGGTCAATAGATAAGATATGCAAGAGCTCACCGAACGCGTGCGCCAGGTTGCGCTGAGGATGGGGGCTTCCTCGAACTCTGAGACTGAGCAGGAGCAGAGTTGGTGCTATGCTGCTGATGCTGATGGCGCTGATGGCCTGACCGTGCTGAATTTTGGCTCTGGGTTGGGGTGGTTGAGCCGTTGAAGGAGGGCGTGGGTGTCGGCAAAGCAGAGCCCGCCCTGGCACGGTGACCGCGAGATAATGGCTCATCGTGTTCACTTCCTATCAACGTATGTTCGTCGTCGCCCCTCTGCTCGTCCTCTTCTGGCATGCCCTCGAGTTCACGGTGTAGAACTGGGGATCGCGGCATCTGCTGCTCGCCTTCAGGGCCGAGACGCATACGCCCCCCAGAAGAACTCGATGGCGTGGAAACGTTATTGTTCGCCGCTAAAGGCTCCTCGGTAGCGTAACCAGAGCTCAGGGCCGAAGACTCGGTACGTCGTTGCACGAGATGAGGACGACGTGAGGGTTCAGCTTCAGGGAGATAGCCATCGAAAAGAGCAGTTGAGGTCATTATTTAATATGGGGTAGCTGGCGCTCGCACTGGACTTGGCTCTGGCGCCGTTATCCAAGTTGAGCTCAACGGGACAAGGCCAAGAAGTCCGTCTAGTTAGGAACTTGAGATTGCAACTGAGTACTTGGAAGCTGTGAAGCTCCGACAAGTGCTACCAATAATACTTCCGCTGACCATCGATATCGATCTGCTCCTCGCCTCCAGGGCTAGTTGCTGCACGCACTCTCATAGTCGGACTTCCACCGACGCTTCAGGATCGACCGAATTTTAATTGGCTTAAGCGATACTCGCTCAGCGACGCATCATAGTTACTAGTCAGGCCGGCTCTGGGCCGAGTCTTCTCTTCGAAAATGATTGGTCAAGCTTAAAGCTTAAAGTCTCAGATACAGTATGCCTACCTTCAGAGGGTGCAGGGTCGTGGAGTGATATTATAGTCCGACGGTGTCGCATGCCCTTACAGTACTGCCAGTTTTGAGGAACGGTATCCGGTGTGTACTTACCGACGGTTGGGCTGACATGTGGCGTGTTGATCGACCAAACGAGCCCATTCTTTATCTCCACACCTGTCAGGTTTATAGTACATGCTGAGCCGGTATGTTTGAATCCTGTCCCCCACTTCACATTCGGCTCGTAAATTACCATGGGTCGCCACTGATCATTTGTTGTCGCCAACCGATGTCGTGTCAATGGCCGTTTTCACCCGACAAGACATTGAGGAGCTCGAGCATATGTATTCGAACGGCTAAGCGTTTATATTAAAGCTGAGTCGTCTTCACATTGAGTATGCCAACCTGTTTATATATCTCAGTCTTAGCTTACGAGCCGACTCCTGCGGATACCACATTAGCCCCGTGTTGTATTTACGCCGTGGAGTCTATATGCTGCATTGATGTTTTCCAAGGTAGCTTGGTTTAAAGTCCGGTCCGAACTTAATCGATGTCTACCTTTGTTGAGACACGAGCAGCAAGGCTTGATCAACGTATGTGATTGAGCCCTATCATGCAACACACCATAGCATACTTGCATCTGGGTTTTTCACACTGCTATGCACCCAGCTACTGGCAGTATGTCAAATTAAGGGCATATGCAGGTCCCAGGGAGCACTAGCGATCCCATCGCTTTGTATGCTGAAGGGGGCTAAAGCGTCGTGTGTATGCCGAACACAATTATACATAATCATGCACCAGCTGATTATAATTACTCAGCACCTATGTATGAGATGAAAGTGAAGCTTGATTATAGCACAGACTACTTATTCCAGCGAAATTGTACCATGTTGCGTGTAAGCAATTTTCTGCAACAAAAGCTTTGTTTTGAATCGGAGAGCCAACTCTGAGACAACTGACCTTGTGCCGAGGTTCCGTGTGCTGTCGGAGTTTGAAATCTTTTAGGGAAGAAAGAGTGAGCCGTCGCACACTGCAGCTCGCCCACCGCACAGTAGTAGCACCGCGCGCCTTCGCCCTACTAAACACCCAACTCTTTCCACATCGCCCAACAGTGAGTATCTCCACTTCATTCACGTGTCGTATAACTTTCTCCACGTCGTCCCATCAATTTTTGCGGGTGTTGCTTTTGCCGTCGTCGTCGAGGCCGTTGTCGCTCATCCCGGCCAGCGGTGTCAGAATCGCGAAACGCGCCGATCCGTGGCGCGGCCCCAGCCTCCACATCTTCCTTCTATCGCTCCTTTCGACGTGTCTACGTGCCATCTAACTTCTAATCGCTCTCATCATTGTTTCAGATGCCCAAAGACACCACCAAGTCCAAGGTACGCCGGCGCTCTGCCCCATCCCTGCATATATCCCCATATCTTTTCCAAATATCACTGCAGCCTCGTACTCACCATTTCACTATTCCACAGAAGAAGGCCGCCGTCGAGAAGAAGGGCACCAAGAAGGGCAAAGATGGCCCCAAACGTGCACTCTCTGCATACATGTTCTTCAGTCAGGATTGGAGGGAGAGAATCAAGTCGGAGAACCCCGATGCTGGCTTTGGTCCGTCTTCTTATCTTATTGTGCATGTCTGCGTGTCGTTGATGTTGTCGTGCAGGTGAGGTCGGCAAGCTCTTGGGTGCAAAATGGAAGGAGCTCGATGATTCGGAGAAGAAGGTACCTCCAGCGCCCATCATTCTCCTCGTCCGTTGATTTCTCGTGCTATAGCCCTACATCGAACAAGCTGCCAATGATAAGCAGCGCGCCGAGCGAGAGAAGGCCGAGTATGATGTACGTCGTATCAATGCTTCCCCTCTCCCTATTCACGCCCTCTTCTTGCACAGGATAAGAAGGGAGGCAGCGATAAAGAAGACGATGATGAATAAGCTCGTCTCTTCTCCACGCTTTTCGCATGTACTCTTATCTTCTTTTGGCTGTCTACCTGTGTCCGTATTATCCCCCGCTCAAACCCATTTTCCTAATCGCGGACCATATGCCATTTTTCTTCGTCGTCTCGTCGACTCATTGGGTATTGGTAATGGTCGTTTACAACCTCTTGTTGCCCGCTCCATATATTCGACTTCATACGTGTATGTAGTGTAGAGCTCGATGTAAAAATTTGCGCTCGAACTAGTAGGTGGCGAGAATACAGCCTGGGGAGTAAGGCTGGTCGACGTCCCGTCGTAGCAGTGCATTGCTGGAGTCTCGGCTTCTTGGGAGAGAAAGAAGCATCCTTACGGCGCTCCCATTCTAACCTCCCATCGTGTGTTGCGAGAGGGCGACAGAGGTGCGACCCTGGCTTATGTACAGTTTAGTGTCACATGCAGATTAGCTTGCTACTGGACCGGAGCGAGCTCTTGCTGACAGCGCTGATCTGTTGCCTTCCGATGAATCCCCATTTACTAGCCCACTAACCAAAATGTTGGTCAGCCTGCTGTTGAAAGACTATTCGCCCATGCAGCCTGACATTAATATTTCAGAAACTCATAGTCTGTAGCATCGCGGCAATGCTACAGACTATGGGTCTCTGAAATTAGATTTTCCGACGTCATTTCAAGGTGATATGTGAACACTGCAAATCTGACGAAGCCACCGATCAAACTAAGAAACGAGATGAAATCGTCTTACTCCCACGCAGGGCTTCAGGTTAGCCTTTCAGGCATACTAAAATGATTGCGCGGACTCTGGGGATTACTGGAGAGGACCGAAGGCCAGAAATGCTGTCTTGTTGATCTCTTACTGTTTAGCTTATACTCCAGAACAACACTCGCCGACGGGTTGTTGTCCTCTGGGGGTAATGGAAACATACGCCCAACTTCTAGGGCAGCCCCCCCGTATGACACCAGTAGCGTCGACGACTGGACCTTCCAGTCTTCATACCGGGCAATTGAAGGACGCCGATGGATCAAGTCCAGAAAAGATGCCTGACAGTGAGTGACTCGCTAACGAAAAATATCTTGACACTTGAGCTGGCTCAACGATCACGAGGAAAAGACTTTCATATCCAGCGAGCGAAAACTCGGTTACTGTAAATTTCGGTTTCGCGGGTGGGGGGTTCTTCTTAATTTGTGCTTTGGTAAGACTATTATGACCGTATCATTCACGGTAACCCGTATCTCCTCAGTTGTCGCTTTGGTAGGACAGTATCTAACCGCTTGGGATTTACTGGCAGTGATTCGTGTCGGGTCCGGTTCAGATAACCTTAGGACTAGTACATAGCGTTCTGATAACATGCTCGATCGATTTGTTTCGACCAGCAGCCCCGACAAGCAGGACAAGCAGCGACCAGATGTTACAAGCAACTTATCTGCTCGGGACTGAACGTCCCTATTGACGATGGAACATTAGTGGTAATATAATAATACCGAGTCGATCTGAAAACCAGCTCCCTGATATTCCTCGGGTACCCAATTCCCAGACCAATTAGGTGTCGGGTTCATAGCTAGAGCCTTCAAGACCACGAGGTGAGCCTCTGGTGGTCCGTGTTATTATACCTCAACGTTTACACAGTTGAGTCTTGCCGCCCAGCCATTTTCAACTCTGCAAGCTAATACAACAGAATTATTCTCAGTCCACCAATATGTTTCTGGTATCTTGGCTTACATAACAGTCCATTTGTGCAGTCTGTTAGTAAAGACATTGAGAGATTTAATGGATCACCCAAGATGAAAATTACCAATTCAGCCACCCTACTTATATCACCACTGCTTTCCTGTAATTAAGATTCAATACAAATAGTGTGCTCAGCATAGGAGGGATCTCACATAATCTTGAATCAACATGGACTTCAAAGTTGTAATGTCAGATCATTTACATGAGTAATTATGGTCCTTACCATCCCCATTATGTGTGCTTTCTAAAAGGAGTGAGATAATATCATGACGACTGTAGGTTACATAATGCAATATAATTATTACTCACAAGGATATTGAAAAGAGGGTTTCTAACATTTGGTGAATCATGTGATACCTTTACCTTCTGTTGGAGAGGAAGGCCTTGGTCTACCCCAGGTTCTAAAGTTGACATAATTGAGTGAGAAGGCACAGAGCTTTGAGTATGAGATATTCTATCAGAAGATTCCATGGAGTGTCTCCATTTCAAACCAATGTACAATGGAGACCCAGCATGTTTCCGAATTTCTAGTGAGGATTAGAATTAGATGTCTAATATATTGAGACAATCAGATATCATCTGTACCATCATTGTAACGGATTAGAATTTGAGAAAAGGGAACTGGTAACTCCCGTTGTAAAGCCTTCAGAGGCAGACGTGGCTTTTGTAAGGAGGGCTTGGTTCGAATAGGTCCCAGACTCAGGCTGGAGGCCAGGTAATAGTAATTATCAATATGTAGAGCATACTAGGTAGTGGAAATCTCACATAGCATAGCAGCTCATCATAGGTTTGTTATGACGCTGTTTAGTAGGGTGTAGTAGAAAGTTTCCATCAGTTTTGAGCTGTCTATGTAGGCCAGCGTAAAGTCGGTAAAATCGAATAGTAATATGGCCTGTCAAATCCTCCTCAAAATTCTGCGGACCTCTAGAGACCATGGACTCTACTCCTGATGAGAAGAAACATGATAAATGTCCAATTGTAGCTGATACGACAAGCCTTTGATGAACATACTAAAGTGTTTGGGGTGATCCCTCTTGGATCTTCGACAAGACCATTCATAAGTGTAGACTTCAGATGTAGACTTCCTGTAACCTTGGGACTTTTGGACCTGACATCCACTTCCTATCAAGAAGTGGTCACACTCGACACAATATGTATTGAGATGAGAGTATGCATAAAGATAACAATAGCGGCTCACAATAACACCATCAAGAAGAATTAGGACATATGCATCCTCCTTGTCGGCTCGCCTCTCCAGTGACAGCACAAAACGCTGGAGGTATTTTGCAGCGTGCTTTAGTTAGTTATTGTTAACCCCATGGAGACAACCATCGGGCACACCTTATCAATTTCACCCTGAGTATCGTACACTTCAGTCTCGACATCACGTATTTTGCCTGCAAAAGCTTTCTTGCAAGGTAAAACACTGCCCCCTTTGGTATAGACTGATACCTTCCAAAGCTTAGCCTGTGGCATATGGTAGAATGGTAGTTGTAGCGGAAGAAGAGGTGGCGTCCCCACGTGCATGCATCTACATACTAATGGGTGATCGATAGGACGTAAACGCAGCGGAGTTCTTTGCTGTTGACTGAATCATTTCTACACACCTCCAAAAGTGTGGGTCTAGTTATTAGCCTGTCGCATACCTCGGCGCGAAACCTAATTAAACAGCTAGCTGCTGTTGTTCTACGATTAACAATTTCTGGTCATCTTAAGTATTGCGGAACTCGAAACCTGGCGCGCCTGGCTCAGAACCATCGATGATGTTCTTTGAGAAACCAGGTGTGCCCTCTTGACTTCGAGCATCTTCAACAGACCACACCTCAGCCTCTGCAAAGCCTATACTTCGCTTGATATACGGCAACGCCTCCTTCAACACTGGTGCTTCCGGGAATGGTAGAGCACGGTTGAATGCCGTTTGTACACCAAATTTGGCGATCCGGGCCTGTGACGAAAGTTTCATGATTAAAGCAACGCGCTCATTATAGAAGCATGCTTCACACCTTCATGGCTTGCACAAACGGCATTACCCGCTTGTCCTTCATCAATCCTTGTCTGCTCAGGAGTTCTCTGACCTTTCCGTCATCGACCTTTTTGGTTTGCGAATCGTAAGCATCCTTCACTGCCAGCATGACATTGTCTTGCCACTCCGGGAAGTTGGTGGCCACGAATATCCGGATACTCTTCGGCTTTCTCGGGTCAAACGGCGCGCCTCCTTTGCTTTTGAGCTTTTTCAAAAGCTGACCCTCGGCCTCGCGAATTGACTTGACGATAGCTCTGATGTATGCGCCTGACTCAAGGATAGCACGATCGACGGGTCTGGGAGGTATAGGCCATCGAGCCAGCTGGACGGATTGTGTCTCCTTGAGAATGCTCGACCAGATATGTTCGGAGAAGTGGGGAATGATGGGTTGAACAAGCAAGGACGAGATACGTATCCAGTACCTCACTACGTCGATATGCATGCCGACATCGACAGTGATTTCGCGGTACCAATCGCGTGCGATTTGCATCTCAAAGAAACCATATTTGAGAGCATCCTTGAAATTCATACTGAAAAACAAGACATAACTATAAATTTAGAACTGATACCACTGTACGACTTACCGCTCATACTGCTGCTGAGTAATATTAATCAACTCATTGATCTCCTCCTCGAAGACACGATCATGATACTGTTTGTCTCCAGCTCTTAGAGATGATTCGTTCCTGATCGTCTCCTATATAACTATCGTTTATCAATACATCACGCATATTGAGGGCATTACTCACGTCTGACCACTCGAGCAAAGTGTGCAACCTCAAGATGGTCGCGTTAGCGCTCATTTCGTCGAAGTTGGCATCTTCAATTCCGTCACCAGCATCGGCTAGGGCCAATCTAGTCGCATCTGCACCGAATTTCAAGACGGAGTCTTTCATCGTCAAAAAGTTGCCCGTGCTCTTGCTCATCTTCTTGCCGTTGAGCATCAAGTGGCCATTGGTACGCATCGAAAGAGGCCAATGCTTCTCGGGGAAGATTGCCGCGTGATTATATACAGCAAATGTTAAGTGATTCGGGATCAGGTCCTTTCCGGAAGAACGGACGTCAAATGGGTAGAAATAGTTGAACTCGTGTTTCATGATGTCGGCCTTTTCTTTCGACAGAGAGGTCGAGTTTGGCCAAGGTCCATCAACGAGAATGTACTCCCATATCGCGTCGGTCATCTGGTCAGGCGTTACACCCAAAGGACCTGGCACCTGTCCATTGACTACGCCGCCTGAAAAGCCATTCGTCATCAAATCTCGAATAATGAAAGTAAATGAACTCACCTTGCAAGAAATGTGCAACGGTATAATATGCCATATAAATGGAGGAGTCGCTCAAGCTCTCCACCATGAATGTCGGGTCCCATGGTATCTTGGTGCCTAGGCCGTACGTCCGTGCGCAAGCCCACTTATTCAACCAGCGCAAAACAGCTTCAAAGCCATTGCGTGTCTCATCCCCATACGTTTCCATTCGTGCAACCAACCTGTATAGAATCGGTAAGCCAAACAAATCTCTCTCACCCCCAAAGTATCCACTGACTTCTCTGCTTGCACCCTCCAAACGGGCTCTCCATAGTCGAGATACCATTGGTCCATCAAAGCAACCACACATTCGTCTGCACTTCGACTAATGATCAAGCCTTCGGGCTCCGCATAGGCAAAAGCCACCCCCGCCTTAATCATGGCGTCTCTAACCTTCGGCTTGGCATCTTGCACAGACTGACCTTTGAATTCGCCGATGATCATCGTCCCGGAATAGAAACCCTCCTTGTATGCGATCTCCTTAGCCTCGGCTAGCTGCTTGGTGTCCTTCTGCGATTGAATTTTCAACTGCTTTACCAAGGCTGCTGCGGTCATATCACCATACGTAGGCGTACTTAGGACAGGGACAGGGTCCAACGCTACCCAACTTGCTTCAACACCATAGTATTCTGGCTTCTTCTTCAAATCAGTGAGCGTCGCAAAATCATCGGGTGAGTCCGATGGGACAGAAGTGACTACACCAGTACCCTGCACTTCGTTTAAACAAGATTATACGGACATCGCGGGCGGGCCATACCTTTGTGGCGAGAACATTGTCCATGGGCAAGACATATACTTCTGAATGGACGGCAAAGGGTGCCTTGATCCGTGTGCCTACGATCATTGCGCCGTCGACCTCGGCGATTTGATTGACCTCACCTCGAGGAACGCTAATACCCTGGAACGTCATATTTCGCGCGGCTCGGTATGTGCATAGGTATACATCGGTGTCATTAATGGCAAAGAGGCCGTACTTAAGCGCGGATCCGACGAAGCAATTCGTTTGGCCATACCTATAGATTTGCCACGTGAGCGGGCTATGGAAACGATATGAAACGTTACGTACATGGTCTCTGGACGTAGGGTAGCCGCGACCAAATATACCCGCTTCCCGTTCAATTCATCACCAATCGCATCGTGCACTGCTCTACTCCACTGTACGACTTCCATCTTGATACCCGTGTATTCCTGAGGTCCCAGGGCTTCACCGTCTGATCGATCATGGTCCATACAAGGCTGACCGTCCTTGGGGCTGTAAATCGTGTAACGTTCGCCGAACTTGATCTTCTCCTGCGCGAATAGCTTGTTAACCTGCCATCGCACGAACGAATCATAGTAAGGATTTGCATCAGTTGTCACAAAACTTCGGCGCCAGTCTATTCGAGTCCCTAGAGCTAGATGGTCCTCCTACACGACTAAATTATTTTCCACAGAAACTACGTGTGCGTGAAACTTACCCGTGCAATGGGTGGGAAGTATTTTAACCAGTATGCTGGATCTGCAAATTTTTTTATTTCAGCGCGTGGAACGCCGATCGACTCCATAATCTGAAATTGGTAGGTGTGACCTGTCGCCTTGGCTGCGACTTTCCCCTTTTTACCTTTCTCTACCGCCCCAGAACCCTTAGCTGTAGGTAGTGCATCTCCGTTCTCTTCTGGTCCTTCAGCTTGGAACCCGGAGAAGTCCTCGCCAAACATTTCCATCTCCCGAATGATCTTATCTGAAGAAGCCTGCATATATACCGTGAAATGACCGCTCCCATACGATGGACGATCGTACGTACTTTGATCGGCATACCTGTGCAGTGAAATCCGTGCGGAAAAAGCACTCGCTTGCCCAACATACGCTCATATCCCGCCGCAAACTCAATCTTGGAGATAGTGAACCCATGGCCAAGATGTAGAGATCCGTTCATGTATGGGTATGGGAAGTTTCCAAACCATTTTGGGTATTTTTTCTGGAGCTCTTCTGCGGTCATGTGCTCCTCACGAGGAGCGTCGGTCTCAAACAGCTTTTCGGCAGCCCAGCGTTCCTGGTATTTTCGTTCTAGAGACTTCAAATAGTCCCTCTTGGCCGTCTGACAAGTTCGATATGTTAGTTTCGTATTGTGCACCTCAATGAAAAGTTTGAACCTGGGCCAACTCGATGGTGGCAGAATCAGTCATGGTTGTTCGATGCGCTGATCGGCAGGAATGCAAAATGCCAACAAAGCGTGTTGGAGCACGCAGTAGTCCAAGAATCGTGAGTCAGCAGTGCCTTGAGATCCTTTATAGAAGGCAACAAGTACAGTCGAGTCAGAGAAGTCAAATAACAGCAGGTCGCGTATGTTCCGTGTACTTGGCGCATCCCGATGCCATAAGTCAACCATAACTCATAAGTAATTCAAAGCATGGCAAGCCTATAGGTACGTTCATGGAGATTTTTCACTAATGCTATTTTACTTTGTTTTAATCAATATAGCATTGAAGGAGCCAAATAGCTCTGACCGCGAATCAAGTCCCCACATTCATGATACGTGGTTGGGCTGCCCACATAAGTATGCCAGGCAGACACCACCTGGACGTAATATTACGTATACTCTACCTACGAATACCAGCCAACATTGTGGTAATGCATAAGTCCTTCTTATAATGGCCTTTTTTAGGCAACTGTTCGCGTAGTTCATGTAATGCAGTGGAGGAGATATTGCACTGGTTTTTGGGTCGGGGGCCATGCATCAGCTCATGGACGTTAACTTGCACGCAGTATCAACATGGGTGCTGGGGCACAGCCGCGATACGATATATGGCAAGTGTCATTACTCGCCCTAAATTATGTAGGAGTACAAGGAACAAATCGACATGAGAAACGACCGTGATATCTGCTAGTTCTCCTATGCAATAGGAGCCGCGTTAACTCCACAAGTCAGCACGTCCACGTGGCCTATAATGGAGCTTATGATGAGTGAGCGATCAGGGGAGCGTGTTGATTTCCGTACGTCTCTACTGGCAGGGCTGACGGTTGACTTATATGCATCTATGCCAAGACATTCCGAGATTGTGACAAAGTTGTAACCTTGAGCCTTGAGAGTTTGGATCGCAAACGGTAGCACATCGTATCTGCATCAAGGTGGATAAGCGACAAACGTCACACGACGTATACTAGCATGCATACACTGTGGTCTCAATAGTCTCGTGCTCGAGGCTGACGGGATGTGAACAGCGATAGTCGATAAAAGGGACAGGACACGCACGAGATGATCGTTGACTGATGCTTGTTCGCGACATTGGTGTAACCTTGCTTCGACGCCTCCGGTGTGGCACCCATGGCATCTTCAGAGCTATGAAAATATCAGAGTGTGTACGTCTCCTTGTTCGAGTTGAATAGGCACTCGAAGTTCCAAGTCACCACTGCCGGGAACGCATGAGTGAATAGCAAGATGATGCAGAACTTATATGCCTCACAGCTCTGGCCAAGCGCACTCGCGACTTGGCGTACTTTATCGTTGTAGTTACCGTAGGGCTGAGGGGAACCGTCGGGTGGTAAACTAAGGTCGCCCATAATATGACTCACCGGCCTAATTACAGAGGGGATGACCCCGAGGATCTTGTGCAACGCCACTGAAACAGACGGATCCTATATATGTTGCGAAAGAGTAAGGGAATGGCAAACTCTTACTGTTGATTTTAGTGAACTCTTCGCGAACTGAGTTAACGTAAGATCATAGACACCAACAGCATATATGTTAGTGAGTAACGGACTCTGATCCTCGTCGAGCTTGTTCAGGTCGGGATGGCTCCAAGTATGGGATGCGATTTGATGGCCAGCATTATAAGAGGTTTGGAGAGAGGTAACTTGGTGCGGGTCGTAGATGCAATCCCAGTTGTCTCCGTTCCTGAATCATGAGGAGATTAGCTTAAACTATACGCATCGTCGTGGCTGTAGACGTACACGAAAAATGTCCCCTTAATACCCGCCTTCTCAAGTGTGCTTGCAAGGTCTACGAGGCAGAGAGAATGGCAGTGAGGCAAGGAACTTGAGCAGCAGGGGGGCCTTAAGAAGGAAACAAACCAAGATGATATCGATAGGGACCATCGTCGAATGTTAGAGCGACATCATTTGTCTTTGTTGTTGTACATTCCAGGGACTCATGAGCAGTCTTTAACGAAGAGGGGGTAGAACAGGACTCACGTTTTTGCAGCTCGTGTATACGTCTCCTGGGGTAGATCTGCGCTCGAAAGTGTTATTGGATGAGACGACTGCAGCTCCAGCGCAGAGGGGGAGCAGAGCGGCGATAACGAGCGTGGGGATAGTGGAGAAAAGGGGGGGAGTCATTATTCGCTAGTAAGTAAGTAGTATCTCGTGTATGCGTGAGAGGGATGGAATGCTGGGGATGTTACAAATGCTAAGATACAATGGGGGGATCTACCCAGGGCTGCAATCTAGGAACGAGATGGTGGGAGGAGAGAAGAATGGGCACGAATTGTCACAATTCGTCACTCATAGTTCACCTTATAAAGAGCATGTGCTACCGGAGTCGGGACAGTTCGCGTCTTTATGTTCTCTCCTGAAAAGAAACATAGATAGAACTACGTACGTCTCGCTGCAGCTGGGGGATATTCGTTAAATATATACACCATTAAAATTTGGCAGAGCTCTGTGAGTCGCAATAGGCCAATGACGGGCATTGAACCTCGAAATCGTGACCATAATGTGCCGAATAGAGAAACTGGAGTCCACCTACATAAAGCATAGACTTGTTTTTAAACATCATGGAACCGGGCCGCCCTCGAGTCCTGCAACGACATCATTTCTGTGAGTTCAGTGGGCTCGGGAGCTTGTGGAGCATGAGCCGAGAAAATATATATAAGCCAAGCAGATGCGTGAAGTAAGACTTGGCGGTAGGAATGCCGGAGGCTCCACGAGTTCAACCCGGAGCCTTGAGAGACCAATAATAAAGTGCTCCCACAGCCGAACGCGATTTCATTATCACCATGATGATAAAGGGCACACATGGTAAGGGTACTGAGCTTGACAACAAGTCGTATTAGCAAATCAACCGTACTGAGCATGGTCTGAGCATCGTCGTAGAAAATACTCAGGGAAAACTAGGTTCGGCTAGTACATTGCTTACTCCCATGCCTGGGACCGAAGTGGTAAGCTCTAGCAACAGGAATAGAGTGTATATGTTACCAATAATTATTAGCAAACTGAATTGAAAATATCAGGCACACCATTCAGTTGAGCTAATAATTATTGGTAACATATACATTCTAATATTACATTATTTTATTATGAGTGCCAGGTGTTAACTTTTGAACCTGATTACATAAGCCCCTATTGGCCCAAACGTTTTTGTTCTTTGACGACGTGGAGGGAGAGCTAGACTTTATACACTGCTGGCACTTGTACTTCGAGGACGTGGAACTAACTCTCCTTATGGTGCTCTCGCATCGGTTAGACTGCTAATTATTATTTTCTTTTAATAGTGGGTTGCCAAACATTGCCTAGCTTCGATCTTTCTCACGCAGCCCTTTCCCTCTCCCTCAGCCATGGACGCCTCTACCAGTCTACAAATCCCAACCAATGACTGGTCACAGCCGGGTCCATCATCAACTCGTTCAAGCAGACCAGCGTCGGCGGCAGTCATGAACACAGTGTCCTCGCCGTCTTCCAAGAAACGCGCGTCGCATTCCGCCACAACGTCATACAGCCAGCAACACGAGGAAACATCCGGGTATCGGGATGTTTACTCCCATCCAGCTGCAGTGGCATTTGCTACCGCCCATCCTCGCCGTACTATTCCCAAGTTTGGCCCATATCTCCTTCTTCAAACGCTCGGCGAGGGCGAGTTTGGAAAGGTGAAGCTCGGGCTGCATGGTCAGTGGGGCGAAGAAGTTGCTGTTAAACTCATTCGGAGGGGGAACATCGACAATCCCCTCCGAATGTCCAAGGTTGAACGGGAGATCGAGGTGCTTAGAGTGAGTGCTCACCACCTCTACCAAGCCTGCGCCTCAATGATTTCCTAGATAATTCAACATCCCAATATCGTCCGCCTGTACGATGTCATTGAGACAGACAAGTATATAGGCATTATTCTCGAGTATGCATCAGGCGGCGAGTTGTTCGATCACATCCTCGCCCATCGATACCTCAAAGAAAAGGACGCGTGCAAACTTTTTGCACAACTGATCTCCGGCGTTTCGTACATCCACGCTAAGAAGATTGTCCACCGCGATCTTAAGCTCGAGAACTTGTTACTCGACAGAAATCGCAACGTCATCATTACCGACTTTGGGTTTGCCAACCGCTTCGAGCACCGCGCCGATGACCTGATGCAGACCTCCTGCGGCTCTCCTTGCTACGCTGCACCCGAGCTGGTCATTTCCGAGGGATTATACGTCGGCTCGGCTGTCGACATATGGTCGTGCGGAGTCATCCTCTACGCAATGCTTGCTGGTTATCTCCCCTTCGATGACGATCCCGCGAATCCCGAAGGCGACAATATCAATCTTCTTTACAAGTACATTGTCAACACGCCACTCACTTTCCCAGACTACGTCAGTCCTGATGCTCGGGATTTGCTCTCTATGATGCTTGTTCCCGATCCCAAAAGACGATCTGGGCTTCCCGAAATCATGAGTCACCGCTGGCTAATGCCTTACAGCCAGCTTTTTAGCCGAACTGTCCCAGAGCTCGAGCATATTGCCGTTGAGCAACAGAATCAGAAACGCCAGGCATATCAGAGGCAGATGCGATCCCATGCCGCCGAGCAGCAAGCGCAACGGGAGCATGAGCAGAATAAAATGGCCAGGAATCGTGGCGAAATGCCTCCATCGTCTTCGAGCCGACACCAGGAATTTATCTATGACTCCTCTGTGCAAGACCTTTCTCATGTCACGTCTCAGTCACAACGCAGAGCTGTTTCAAGCGCTTTTGTGATGGGATCCTCCGCGCAGACCGACGAAGAGGATCCATTCGTTACACCTTCTCCCACTTTGCCACCTTCAGCTTCTCCAGACGAGGTGGACGTGCAGGGGGCAGTACGAGGTGAACCTCGTTCGAAACGCTCCAAATCTAAAGAGAGTTCGCGCAGCAAGCGTAGCCACAAAGAGAAACCACTTCCTGCAACCAAGAGTCCTGAAAAGGACGGGACTGGGTCACGGAGGAAGAAAGGGGGATATCGGCATACGGTCCAGCTTGAGTATCGCGACGATGAGGCTCAACCGCAGACTCAGAATCAAGCGCAGGCGCAGTCGCCTCAGAGGATGTCGCATGATGTAGACATGGTGTATGTTAGCGACGCGATTACGCCGTCGGCCAAAGTTCTTCCTGACTCGCCTCTTGCATTGTCACCCTCGACGCCTCGATCATCTCATAAATCGCCTGTCGCGCCTGTCCAAATAGCACCGGCTCCAACTACCCCGCAGGTCTCTCGATCCCTCCAGGAATCGGGGTCAAATGCTCCATCTACCACCCTTACTAACTCTAAACCTCCCGTTGTGACCCCTAAGCGTGCCCCGTCTACCGAATCCGCCGTTGATGGGGCACATCACCCAAAGGCCGACTCCGGATCTACAGGCTCGGGAGGAAGCAGGCATCGCAGGGGTATATCTATGGACAAATTCGGGTTCGGGAAGAAGATTACTAGCAGTGTTTCTGACGGAGAAACTGCACCTGCTAAACCACCATCCTCATTCCTTGGCAGGCGCCCTTCGACGCAAATGGATGAGAAGCCGCTGGCGCGATCTGAACCAGCGAGCAAAGACGGCTCCATCAAAGGGTCCAATAAGAGCAAATCGCGAAGGAAGACATTGAGCTTGATGGTAGAGCCCTTGAGCAGGTGTGTCCCGCATTGGGCCATGTGAATTTCTCTCACGCTTGAAATCGCAGATCACTCAAGGATCGAACCAAGAACCGGTCCGTTACAGTCGAGACAACCCATAAATCGAAGTCGAAAGATCAAGAATCTGCTACTGGGATTGAAGTGGATGCCTCTCCGATGCCGCACTCCGCTGTTCCTGCGCCATTGGTCCCGCCTACTCCTACTCACACATTCCGACCTTTCAAGGATGGGAATAGATCCGAGCCTGCTGGTATTTCATCACTTTCAGCCAAGTCTGTCATGAGCTGGTTCCGCTCTCGGAGTCTTTCGAAGAGGGACGCCGAAGCCATGCCGCCGCCGGCAACGCCCCCAACGTTCGAGATGGTGGACAAGCCTCAAACGCCGATGATGGACGCTTATGTGGGTGCAACGGGCGCTTCATCTTCTAGTAGTGTTGGACAGCCTCCTGTACAGGTCGTTGTTACTACACCCAACAACCAGGCGACAGAGCCAGCAACAGTCCAGCCAAAGACGACCCGGTCGGCTTCAGAGTCTGGAGGAGCCAGACATGGGTTGGCCAACCTTGTGCGCAATGTCACGGGCGTGGGCGCCGCCTCTACGCCAGTTTCCACGAAACGTGGCAAGTTCGACAATAACTCCCTGCGCATCCATCATGGCGCGGTCGACCATGCTACTGTCACGAGTGGTGCGCCTCCCGAGGTGTTCGCACATGTTACCAAGGTGCTGCTTAGCATGGGCTTAGAGGTACAGAAAGAGAACGATTTCAAGTATCGTTGTATCAGACCCAAAAAACCAAAAACCGCGGGTGGTAAAGACGGGTTTGGGAGACAAAGCTCGGAGACAGGTTCTGGGTACACTGCTTTTACCATGGTGGGCTCGGCAGCGTCAAATGGGGTGCGTACTGATATGCACAACTGCAAACCTGTGCAATAATACTCATGCTATCAGGTCGATAAGCGTGGACTCCCTGTACCTTCACATACACCCTTTGGGACAGGTGGTATGCTTCGTGGACTTCTCATGCGGCGACAATCCTCTCAGGTTTCCAACCATGTACCCGCGCCTCCGACCTCACCCAGTGTTCCCTCGAACTCGTTTGAAACAGAACCAGATAGCATTATCTCTGATTCCTCCACTGCACATGCACTCCCAGAACAAATTCCCCGAGGCACCGCTGTCGCCCAGCCCATTTATGGTGACCGAAGTGTGGATCAAGGCGATGAAGTTCGCTTTTCAGTAGAGCTCACGCGGATAGATCGACTGGAGGATACGCTGAGTCTCGACATTCGACGATTGAAGGGTAACTTAACAAGTTACAAATTTTTATATGATACACTCAGAGGGTGAGTGACCTCAAACCCATAAATCGACTGAAAGTGATTGATGCCTCGACGTACAGACGCTGTGACTTTGCACGGTAGATCCGTGTCGAGAGGGCCCACGTCTCCGTTCCCCATGCGTCTCTGTCTTATCAATTCTTTCCAAGTCACTGCTTCCTAATTTGTCTTCGCACGTCCCCGCTACAGAACTCTACAAGTTTATTATCTTCCGTATACCTACCTACACAGCTACCTTCCTTGTCTATGATATGTTATGGTATGTTGGTCTAGGTCTATTCCTCACAGACTACCGTGGATTTTCATCAAGAGCTTCTCCCTCATTTGCGTTCATCCTCATGTTACGTAGTTAGTACTTTGTCCAGTGAATATATTAGCCATGCCGAATTTTATTTTTGGTTGTGCATAGATTATTAGAACCCCGCGATTGTGAGCGCTCGTATAATCGCAGTATCTACTACTCCATAACGTCACTTGCTCCCTCCTCTCCTCTCCTAGTCGCCCCGTTCACCCACGATCGCGAGCACAGCATCATCATGAGCGGTACTGACAAGGAAGAGGCTGGCGATGCTGTCCCAGCGTGTAAGGTGCTGAGCCGTACAGAATATATCCGAAATCTGACGCTTCTTTGGTTTGAGGTCGCTCAGCGCAGCGCGGGAGTTGGACGGCGTTTATCAAGGCGTGAGTTTAGTCTTGAGACTGTCGGCTGAGGTACCATAAAAACGTGTGCATGATAGCATTGCAAGCTTTTCTGGCGACTTATCGAGCATGACCGCCCCGCCGTTTATCTTGTCGCCAGTTTCACTTACAGAATTTCCTGGTAAGAAGCATGGCTCTTCGGCGGAGTCTGGCAGACTATTTACGTAGTGTCAGCTTACTGGGCTGAACGACCTGAGCTGTTTTCCCAGATCGCAGATGCAAGGGGAGAAGAGGCTAGGTCGCTGGCGGTATTGAAGTGGTTCATTGTGAGTGAACCGTTACTTTACACATTGTACTCCGTTTTCAATATTATGCCATGTCACAGAGTACCTTGAAGGGGCAATATACCTCTCGCAACGATTCGATGGGTTCTGAAAAGAAGTAAATATGTATCCCTGAGGCTTTCTTGTCTCACCCTATGATTGATTTTCACTCAGACCGTTAAACCCCGTGCTTGGAGAGTGGGTAGATTCACTGCACCCACTGTCCATATTCTTAAATTATGACACTCAGGTTGTTTTACGGCTTCTGGCCGAACAAAAATGGACGGGGAGAAACACGGCTTGTGGTTGAACAAGTATCCCATCAGTGAGTTTAAGGGTGCTGTTACCAGTCCGCTTAATTCACTTTGTATTAAGTCCTCCAATTACTGCATATATGATTACCAACCAGTCCAAGAAACTTACTCTTCAAGGACACTCAGCCCAGAAAACTAGTTTCTCGAGTGGCTCGATCATAGGTATGTTCTCGCGAGGATACCAACTACGTCTAATACTCCGATCAAGTGAAACAGATTGGGCATGCAACACTCTCTGTGGAACTCCCTGGGGGACAAAAGGAAACATATTTAATAACACTTCCGAGACTACGCATCGATGGCATTTGGTACGGAAGCCCGTACATCGAGCTTTCTGAGTCCTCTTACATACAGTCGTCTTCTGGATGGTTGTCAACTGTGTGTGATTTCCTCAATTTCTCACGATCATCCTGGCTAAGAGGAGCAGATTGAATACAAAGGGAAGGGCTATTTCTCGGGAAAGACACACTCATTTAAGGCACTGGTTACACCTCCTGGAACGTCCACCGCAAAACATACCGTTGAGGGTCAGTGGCACACAACATCCAAGGATGCGTACGGCACCTTGTTCCATGACGTGCAGGGTCCAAAGGAAGAGGTTAGTACCGAGCCCGTCGAGGAACAGAACGAGTGGGAGAGCAGAAAGCTTTGGCACCTCGTTGCACAAGGGATCAGAGAAGGCGACTTTGAGACGGCTAGCCGGGAGAAAAGTAAGATTGAGGTAAGTGTTCTTCTCTCCCTATCAATGTCGAAGTTTATCAGGAACATGCTTTGACCCGATTGTCGCTCTTATTGCCCGATCTTGCTAGAATGAGCAAAGGCAGAGGCGGAAGGACGAGCTAGCAGCAGGAACGCCGTGGCAACTCAAGCATTTTACTCATGTCTCCAGTGACCCCGAATGTATGCATCTACTTTCCTGCCCTTCTCTTTCCCGCTATGTTAATCCTCAAGTATGGGAACCATGACCCCCTCTAGATGAAAAACTCGGCAGGTTATTCAAAGCCCAACCTCCGACAGAAGACGTCTATGTCTACAATGAGAATGGGCCTGTGTGACCATCGTGCTCACGAGTCGTACCGTGGTTAGTTGTGTTGATGAGGAGCTCGTGGGAAGTTCTACTGTGACGATATGTTAATAGGTGGATGGAGACTGGGACTGCCGCTCATAGATATACATCCTGTACTGTAGTGGGGGACTCATCACAGCATGTGCTATACTACCTTCGTTCACAGCTGTGACATTTACTCTAATGGACGCAAAGGCACTTACATTCGTTTCACCGGCCTTCATTTACTTCCATATAGACAGCTTAATGTGGGTCTTGCTCATGATGTCAGTCATGACATCCATGGTCGAAGTCTGTCATGCAACTGAGGGGTGAATGTCTGGGTCGTTCGGTGGGTCGTATGGGATCCCAGTGCCTAGTTGTACCGAATGGCTCATCTGGGCTAGGGACATCAGCGGAGGAGCGTATGGTCTTCTCGATGGCAGATTTGACTATACTGGGCCGATCAGTATCACTACCGAGGTCTCACTACGACTAGAACCCATTACGTGCTCGCACGAGTCGTACTATGGGGAATGCTGAAGATAACAGCAAATAATTACAGCTGTTCCGGGTACCGAAGGCGGAGTTTTAAATTTGCTAAAATACTTCCGAAAATAAAATTTCGCCATAGCACAAGTACTGAAACTCCAGATTAAGAGCTGAAAATTAGAGAGATTAACCTCCAAATATGTGGCTATTAATTGATACAATCTTTGTAAAGTAAAACACAGCATATACAAAACATGTCAGTTGAAGTAAATAAGCTCTGGAACATGCAGATCTTGATGTATGCTCTTGGTAGTGCATAAGTATCTTGGTATATGTACCAAAAACAAGAACTACCACCTGTATTGAGTTTTGTTACCTCCATGATATCTCTGGGGGGTAAACTTTTATTGCCTCTCTCTGGACCTTGCAGGAAGCTATAATAAAGCAGAATCAATGATTGAAAGTATTAGTTTATGTATCTACCTTATATATAAAGCGGAATATGCAGCATAAAATGCATGCATAAAGATTTGCATGTTCCAGACCCTATTTGCTTCAACTGACATGTTTTGTATATGCTGAGTTGTACTCTACAAAAATTGTATCAATTAATAGCCACATATTTGGAGGTTAATCTCTTTAATTTTCAGCTCTTAATCTGGAGTTTCAGTACTTGTGCTATGGCGAAATTTTATTTTCGGAAGTATTTTAGCAAATTTAAAACTCCGCCTTCGGTACCCGGAACAGCTGTAAGGCGTGCCGCGTGACCGAGACGCGTACACAAGCATCTACCTTTCTCTCAGGCACATCACACATAAGTAATAGTGACTGAGGAACTTAAAGTGTTCGCACAATTGACAAGTACTTTAGTTCCTGTGCTTAGTTCTGACCTAGTACAGGTATACAGTCGCATCAGGTCACCACTTACCGTACGATTGGGATCTTTGTCATCAGACTCAACGAAGTGTTCGGTCACGCGTCACGTTCGCGAACCCGAACACTTTCGGTCCTTGTAACGTGTCGCGATGCAACATCGAACACCAGGTCAGACAAGGTCACGTAGAAAGTATTCGCTGACTGGTGTATCAAGCGATGCGAAAAATATATACAAGATCCAGAACTTAACCGACGAAGAGGCGGCCCTGGTAGAGCCGACCTCGTGTGCTATCCATGGAATGGATCAGCTTAATACCCAAGCTGGAGCAGAAGTTCTTGTGATTGGAGAAGGTCCCACTGGTTTGATTCTCGCGCAGCTTTTGAAATTGAATGGCACGCTAAAGGTTGTCATTGTGGCCAACAAAGGAATCAAGACCGAGAAAGCTAGGGGACTCAATGCTGGGGACCACTACATTGAACTGGACAGGGAAAATCCAGGTCCACAGTGCGAGCAGATAAAGCAAGATTATCCGTATGGTTTTGACGTTGTCGTATGTTGTTTGTTTTTTTCACGACTAGAACCCGCTGAAACTATGTGTTTCAGGTTGAAGCTACAGGTTTTGAAAAGATTGTCAATGATAGTATCGACTACGTGAGAAAAGGTGGCACATTCTTGATGTATGGTCTCTACGGGGGCGATGCCATAGTTTACTAGCCTCCTGCCAAGATGTTTCTGAATGAGATTAAGGTAAGTGAATGGCATACGATTGTCAATGTTGTACATGGTTCCTTATACCAAGTAGATCATCACGTCGTTCGCGCAATCCCGTTGTTTTTTCACGCGCTGTCGCATATCTTGAAAGTGGAAAAGTCAGGGTAAAAGGCATGGTACGTGCTGCCAGTAGACTCTGCCTCAGAAACCGAATGTTTTCACATATGGTCTGTAAGGTTACCTACGTATTCACGATCGATGACTGTCAGAAAGCTCTTGACAAGATAAACAGCCGTGATGCACTGAAAGTTGCTGTTGAGCCACGCTAAGAACATATGATGTGAGTTTGGCCATAACGTCTTCGATCACCCAGCACTAATATTCAAATTTTTATAAAATAAATAATTTCTTGTACAGCTTATGGGAAAATATTCCATGATTGCGGTTTATATGCGGTCCCAAGGCTATTTTCTGTTTGTTTTTGTTTTTGTTTTTGATACAGCTTATGGTCTGTGGGACCTCTGCGGCTCTGCTTATGTTTATGCAGTGAGTAGTTCGAGCAACACTCTGTCATTAATCCCATCGCTATATACTTCGTAGGCTTCGTGTGCTCGGAATCTCACACGTGAACACGTGGATTCTCTAGGCTTCTACCATTCTCAACATGTATAGACTATCTAAAACCTCGGTGATTTCTTGGCACATGACGAGTCTTACTCATGATAGGCACCTAAGTAAATAAACTGTCAAGCTAGCGGGCCGCCACTACTCAGGGCTAGGTTCAAGAACCTGCGTCATAGGGTCCCGTGCAGCTTACATATAAGAATCACGAATAGCCGCAGCACATAGGATATAAGCTCTCACCTGTCTACCCACGACGCCAAAGGTCTCTCACCGCCTCGTCTTCTGCGGGAAAACAGTGCATGTGTGTGCACCAGATCAAGCTCGGACACTCGAATTGAAAGGATTCCTGGATGTGACGTCTTTTATAGATACTATGTCCACCATGAATGCTGTCTACTATACAGCCGTACGTATTCATTCTTTACAGCGGAGAAGAAGGACACGAAGGTCTAATTCTGATTTCTGAGATAGCCGCGGAAATTTGAAGTGCGT